>JAJOOG010022625.1:0-37036 GCA_029582565.1 Solanum infundibuliforme
CCCCCCCCCCCCCCCCCCCCCCCCCCCCCCCCCCCCCCCCCCAACTCAAGGTCCATTTTCTTTCTTTACAGCACCAATTTAGATGAAAGTATCAAAAAAAAACTAAGACCTTATTCTCGTCTGCTTTTTTTTTTTTGAGAAAGCTAACTGGTATTATAAACAAAAGGAGTACACCAATAGTGTGCTCCTACATAGTTACATCAAAAGTATGAAAGGACAGCCCAAAACAAAATCTATCTCCTATATTCCTTTAAACTGTCTAGAAATAGGTTATTCTCGTCTGCTTTTTCACACCACTATTCTTTAGATTCATGGATCTATATCATAAGACTATCGATGACAGCAGTAGCTTGTAAAGGCCCTACATGATTTCAATCTTTTTTTATGACCAACTTGTAAGTCAAAGTCAGCAGCATCTATATGTGGTAATTAGTTTGAGAGGAGGGGGTGAGGAAGAGAAGGATAAAAGCTTTTGACCACAGGAACACTACCAATATTTGTTCAAGCTTTTGACCATAAGAAAACTACCAATATGTGTTCAAACTTTTGACCACAGGAAAACTCACTACCTTACCCAACATAATGGCCACTGTATAAAGGCACATGCAGATATAGTAGGGACAGAAGTGGAGAATCAGAAAAGGGAGTGTAAGAGAGAGAACCTCTTCGGCCCGCAATGTCCAGTACTGGTCATTTATGTTCTCTATCTTCTCACTTGTTGGAAATATCTGCATGAAAGCAATCATTAAAACAAGAGGTAAATATAATGGAGACAAAGACGATGTCTACAAACAAATATATCAGTTAACTGTTTATATTATTTGTAGACTTCAACAGTTTCTGAGCTTATGTCATAACGACTAGGACTTCTCCAGAGGCAAATATTTCTGCCGACAAAATAAGAAGACCTAGCTAAGAAGTATAAAATGAAGTAAATGTTGAAGGATTGAAATCAATACCTTATAAATTTTGTGGTAGAAGACCTCTAGCAATCGTAATTCTGCATCTGGCTTTGAAAACTCAACCTGTTATGCAGCACAGTAGAGTAGCATCAAGTAAAGCTAACAAAATAGAAGCATCAATAAAGGAGAAGAGTAAGTTTTCAGTTCACAGACAAGTTGAAACTAGGCAATACCAGACCAAGTTTACCATTTTACCTTTGTCTTTAGATCATTAATTACATCACCAACAGTAGATTGTTTTGGTAGTCTGATAGTGTAAGTGACCACCTACAAAGCGAAGGCGGAGAAATTTGAGTAATTATAAAAGAAAAAATTCAGAAGGAAAAAATCGTGCTCTCGGTTAGAGAAAGGTAAAAGAGTAAATCAATGAAAATCAGAGCAGCATGCTTACTTCATCTTTGGTAGCATGATGAAAAGCTACTTTTAAGGTTTTTAAACCTTGCAATTCTGGCAAAGGAATGTCCAGTACTTCATAGTACAAAATATCAGATGTCTGTCAACAAGTAGTTAAAATAGTTAGACTTTCAGGAACTAATGCTCATAATTATTAGTCAATGTTACACTCACCTGATTGTAGTGGACCAGCATATCTCCAAGGGTGTCTACACCTCTGTACTTAATTGGCTGGGGTTTAGGTTGCTGAGAGTAACAATTATGGGGTGTGAGCCTTATTTTAGATGGATCATCCAAGCCAAGTCGCTGAGCTACTCTTTCCACAACTTCATCATATGTATTAATCTTTGACCTTTTCATAACAAGAAAATGTTTGAGAAAGTGATAGTGATAAAACCTTGTGGTAAATCATCTACTCTACCTTTATAATATATAATAAAAAGAAGAAAAAAAGAGTAATATGACATCATTAGCATATGCAAAGTTTTAGAACATACAGCTCTAAACAGAAATCATCCTCCTTCAACTTTTCTAAGGATCGAAAGTGAACAACCTGTAAGACATGTTATAGTAGATCAGAAAATAATTAACAAAGAAATAGTAAAGCTAAAGACAAATTCCAGTGTCATATTTCATTGGATATGGAACAGATAAGGACATCACAAAGTTCCTTTTGGAAGTAAGGTCTATTTATGCTTAACCCATCTCATGTACAAATTTATGTTCGTTATAAACAGAACTCGACTTTGTTACCAGGGAACCACAAGTTAAAACTTTTTTTTAGATAAGTAATAAAAGTGTATTATTGATGTAAACCAGCAAAAGAGAATGTTGGTAAATAGTACATCCAAAAATAGTTTATTTACAGTGAATGCAAGGAACAAAGAATCAGCTATGGCCTCCGGCTTTAAAACAAAACCAAAAAAGATAGAACTTTGGCGATCGAATTGAAACTAACCCATTAAGGAACACTTAAGTTATGTATAACATACTTCAAAATACATAAATATATGTAAGGAAGACAGGAACTGCCTATTTTCTCTATTCAAGTAAGGTTTACATTTTTTTATCGTCAAAATTTTGAGATATAGACATGGTGACATCCATGTTTTGCTTCTAGTGGTAAGAAACATCATACAAGCCACCCCCTTTTTCTTTATCATCAAATTTCAGTAAACTACTTTTTTTCTTAAAGGGAAGCACAGTGCACAAAGCATCCCGTGTTAGCAGGGTCAGTGACCAAATCTAAGCAATCATTTTTCGTTGCAACACTAATTAAAATGTTTCATGGAAATTTGAGACTGTGAGTTACTACAAAGCTTCTAAACAAAAGAAACCAGCTCAAACAACGTAATCTTATAAGATATTAAAATTCAGCAGCTATGCCTATCAAAAACTTCTTTAGCAATTTACGGAAAAGTCAGCAAGTTTTCTCAAAACATCTCTCTCTCATCTATTAAGTTGATACAAGTAATCTGAGCGACCAGGGCCACTACCAGCAATATCTGTTATCCATTACCAGCAATGTTGAAAACATAACTAACAGGACAAAATGGAAGAGAAAACTAGCTGATAAATCTATACACAGATTACCTGGCGATTTTGAACATACTCCAGGAAAGAAGGAACATCTGGATACCGTAACTTCTGGCGACTTTCAGAAGAAAGGGATTTCTGATAGCATACTATATCACCATCCTCAAGCTGCACAGAAATGAGTATCAGACAAATCAATGAAATCTCCTGCCACTACACACTTAATGGTAGTTTAGGTATACCTGGTTCGTTCGGAAAGCAAATTTCTTGTCGATGGGTTCACACAAGACAATCGGTTCAAATTTTATTTCCTGAACAAAATTAAGCAAAAGTGAGATTTAGCACAAATGAACTAGTGAAATGATCAAACATAGTCTCCTTAAAGATAGTTAGAATTGCTCTAGGCATTGTTAGGTCGTCAAATTATGGAAAGCGATTCTGATCCAAAAGCAAACTAGAAACGGTAAAAAGGAATTAAGATCATATGAATACTATGACATGTCGAGATTCCATAGGATAGCATCAGGAAATAAGCTCCTAGACATATGTTTGGCCCACACACAAATTGGAAAATTGAAGGTAAGATTTAAGATTGTAAAGGAACCAATCAGGAACATAAGCTTCTAGAGGAACCAAAAGTTTGACCACATAGTGGTCATTTTGTTTTAAGCTCTTCCTTTTAATTGGAAGTCCTATCACTACAGTCCCTAACAATATCTACCGTCTGAAATTTTGTAACAAAAATTCTAACCAATTTGGTCTTGTTCTGAACTTCAGTTTAAAGCCTTAAGTTTCTGGGTCCGCACATATAACGCTATTCTACATTCCTATTGTTGTTTAGCTATAAAGGAATTGAATCTTCTGTTTCTCATGAAATGCAAACGAATCTAAACCAAGGATTTGATCAAAAAATCAAAAAAAGAGTAAAATAACAACTCTTAAAAGCCACCACTTCGACAACTATAAACCAATGACGAGGAAGAGAGGTGAGTCCATAATAAGAGCCTGAAGGAGAAAAGCCAGTTCTGCGAAGAAGAAATGCCAAGACATTTTACCATTTATTTAATCTTGGACCTTGGCACAAGCAAGTGCAAGCATATGTGCTAAAGGAAGAAAATCCAGATACTATTGGCTGGTGACCAGCATAACAAGGCTGGAAGGCAACTGCAAGTTCTGGAGTGGCATGGATGCCTATCTAACGCATCTCTAAAACTTCTAATTTCCAAAAAAGTGAAGATACTCACTCAATGACCATCAATAATACCCAGAGATGTTCTAGGAACAAACCTCATATAGTTCTATCTCTTGATCAGGGGCATAGCCAGCCATTTCATTTAGTTTGTTCAAGATTTCAGTTGGATTACTCGTTCCCTTCACAAAGAGTCTTCCAGCATACCTTCAGTACAAGAGACAAATCATCAATCAACAAAAATAAATGTTTAATTAAAATGGACATTAAAGAAGATAATTTATATTACCTCAGCTCTTCTTTCTCAGGATCATAAATCTTGAAGAATAGCATAATATCATCTTTAGTCTTGTCAGGTGGAGTGATGTGTCTCAAGTCCTTGTAATTATGCACACGCTATTAAATAATGCTTGATAAAAAGAAAACTTTAAATTAGCATTTCACCGGAAAAACTTGTGAAGAATATTTTACCAATCCAAGCTCCACTTCCAAGAACAATTTTAGCTCTGCATTTTGAACCTTATTTGACACTTCCCTCAACTGCCCAACCTAAATTTGTGTAGAACTTATCAGGTAATTGAGCAAACACAGAGATCTGTCAGCATGACTTTAGATAGGGGTTTGTGGGATCAGTGATGTCCTGATTTAAGCCACCTTAACACAGATGTCACACCTTTTGAAGTTATATTGTCTTTGCAAATTATAAATAAACATCAGCATCCCATGAAAGACAGCAAGTCTTGGCACAGCAGATAGATTGCTAAGGAGACGGATCCTTTTTTCTTTGTTTTTTGGTTAGAAAAAAGGGTTCAGGTTAAGTTTAAATGGCGAAATGAGGAGTCATATAGATGACCCCAACTTATTTGGGACTGACACATAGTAGTTGTTGATGTATACAGGTAAGTTCAGTGTTCACCCTAGATTTGTTGGACTAGGTTATACAACTTTAAGTCTCCACAAACCCTAGATGAGGAGTCTAATGTATGGAACATCCGGTTTAAGTCAATAAACATCATGGTAAAAGGACAGTTTACTGGATCTGTCTAATAATTTAAAGAGAAGTATTTACAGTTTGAGCTTCTTCGAGATGTGTTAATGGCCGATTTGGACGATATGTATGATTCTGGCGCTTTGCCCATAGCCAAAAACGTTGAGATTGCACCGGTACACCAAATTCTTTGGCAACCTCCTCCTGCATGCAGCAACATAATTAGTCAACAGAGGCATTGTAACCACTACATCTAAGCTTGATTCCATGTAAAAAGTTTAAAGGCCTCAATAGTCGAGACAGATTTCAAATAATTTTCTATTTTCAAAAGTCAAGACAGATTTCACCTGCTTTAAAGCCTAAGGAAGTGAATCGCAAAAATATAGATCCCTAACCTAATGTTGCATCAATAATGGACACAAAAACACAGAACTAATGTTACTTAAGGGCAGCCATAAGCCAAAAAGCCAAAACAAAGACACAGATGGCTAGGCTAATCAAAGCATAGGTTTAAGAAAGCTAACTTTTTCTCCACACCTACGCCCACCTCTATAGTAGTGTTTATAAAAGCTCAGTGTTAATTCCTGATAAATCAAGATACACATGACAACACCTAGGAACAAAAATAGAGATACAGCTAAAAAGAATATCATGTTACCTTAAAAATGCTAAAAAGTGTCTGCTTCTGAATGCGAAAACTCCTAACTTTGTCATAATCCACTAAATCAAAATGTATGTCCTTCCCAATCTGCTGTCTGAGGTCTTCATCACGAGAAACCTGAAAAGGTGATGTGTTAGGTACAAAAGTTCTCACCTTAAACACCACCCTTTCGTCCCAGTAATCACTGAAAAAAGGTGGAATATTTAAAGAAAATACCTTTATAATTGTGTAAAGGTGTGCCTCTGCTTTCTCCTTCTTCTTCTGCTCTTTCTCTTCTTGTTCTCTCTTTAACCTTGCCTATAACATGTTCATTAGTCTAGTCAGCGGCAAACCAATAAACAAATGCAACAACATAAAGAAAAACAACTCATGTGGCAGTCAGCATCTTACCCTGACATGCTCAGCAATGTCCTTCTCATCAACATTACACATTATTTTCTCTTTGTCACTTTCCCGAATATAGACCAGCATGTAAGCATTTGAGTACTTTGTAAATTTGAAGGGAGTATTATTGAATCCAGGATTTGTTTGTGGCAACTGCTATATAAATTAAAAAGAGACGATAAATGAGAAACAACTCAGCAAATCTGCAATCAAAAGAAAAGATGTGAATGAGTAAATCAAATCAGGAATCACCTCTTCTTCTCCTCCATACTGCTCTTCTAGAGCTCTTTTCACATCTTCTTTAGTCACACGTTCATCGTCAAATTTATACCTGGAAAAATCAGGTTAATTTGAGTTATGTGGAAGAAAAAGATACATGTTGAAACATGGTATATATTTCAATCCAAAGCACAAAACTTTAGAGTCCCAAAAATCCAGGTACCTAAAAGTACACTATTAGCCAAATATTGAATCATAAAATACTCATCCTAAAAAATTCTGGACTAAAAAGTCAAGAGGCAATTAGTAGATTATGCCATGCCAAACACAGATATTACCTCACAAGGAGTATTTCATGCACCACAACTATAAACAACTTTATTAGGTCCGTTTGAACACAAAGATTACCTCACAAGGAGTATCTCATGCACCACAACTTTAAATAACTTTATAATTACCAATGATTTAAGCATTACAAAGAAATTATTCCAACAGGAATAACTCCTGTGAGGTCAAAGGGATCTCCAACAACTAATCACCGGAGATCAGAAAATTAAGATTAAAAAGTAGTCACTTGTCTGAATTAGAACCAAAATTTGAGCCTTCTCGCTAGAATCATAAATTTAAAGCAGTTTTTGATTTAACTAACACCATTTTTCTATTTCACACATTTCGCTTAGTAGCAATGATTTTAATTTCCTGGTCCATTAGTTCTTTTTTCATCTGTGCCTTTTTTTTCCCACTGAAGTGTGTTTTAATTGCAGTTTGCTCTCAAACAGGTGCCAACCTTGCCGCTTTTGTGTTCTTTTACGAAAACCAATCACTACGAGTAAATACAGGCTCCTCCGAAAAGCTAGCTACAAGTTAGTGCTAGCAGGTGCTGATCTAATAGGTTGGCAACCAGTTTATATGAGTAATCTTAAAATCATATACAACAAAAACAGTTTTGGCTCTATACAGACTAAAGGATGATAAAACTGTAAAAGGTCCCAAGCTAAACTCAATAAAGTAACTGCCTTAATTAAGTGTGAATTCTTGTTCGAAGACTGTCTAGTCTTTCGGTCTCTTTATCATTACAACAAATAGAGGTGTCAATACCCATCAGCCCTGGGGATTTCCTGCATTTTTTTAATATTTCTCCTCCAGAGAACAGCTTAGGATGCCTCCAAAGAAGCATTAAGTTGCATCCCCGGGTTTATAGCACAGTTAGAGCAAGAACTCATAAGTTGCTAAATACAACTGGATGTACTATAATTCAAAGGCCAAAGGTATTATCAGGTGAGGAAACAAAAGAAGAGTAAATGGCTTTCAGGAGGAGGAGGAGGAGAAGACACAAGGCATGAATCCTTCAGCTCTCACGTGGGTCATTTGGAAAGAAAGGACTAGGTGAATGTTTGAAGGTATACATCCTAGCTGTGTACATTTGAGGGATAACCTCTTATTTTTAGTAAATCCTTGGTGCACCTATGAAGTTTCTGCTTCTATTGAAGATTGGATGCCTTCATGTAGACAACTAACTGTTTGTGTAGCTTATCTACTTCTTGGCGTACTGCTAGTAGCTGGGATTTAATCCCACATTTTTTACATATTCAATTAAATTACTATACCTTGTAATGCATGACGTTGGCGTAGAACTGAAGCTTGATACACAGGTCATCCACAAGAAAGGAAGTTTCAAGTATCTTGGGTCGTTAATCCAAGGAAATGGAAAAATCGATGATGATATCACACAATGTATAATCCCTCCTCATCAGTTTCTTGATGAGTTCTTTTCTGTGATTACAAAGTTACCTATTTCAAAAAAAAGATATCACATAGTGTATTCGTGCAGGGCAGATGAAATGGAGGAGAGCCTCAGTAGTCTTGTGCAATAATAATGTACCACTGAAACTTAAAGGCAAGTTCTACAGATGGCTAGGCCAACTAAGTTGTATGGGGCGGAGTGTTGGCCAGTTAAGAATTCTCATGTTCAGAAGAAGAGAGTTGTGGAGACGAGGATGCTCAAATGGATGTATAAGCATACTAGGAGAGATAAGATTAGAAATGAAGATATCCCGAACAAGATGGAAGTAGCCTCCGTGGTAGACAAGATGATGGAAGTGAGGCTGAGATGGTTCGAGCATGTGATTAGGAGATGCACAAATGCCCCAATGAGGAGGTGTGAGAGGTTGGCAGTGGTGGATTTACACTTTGTTTGGATGGTTGTTACGTATTGTTTCATGTGTGGTATTGTATTATAGTATCCTACTGTATTGTTTTAATGAATAAAGTTAGATAGATTGTATCGTGCCGTCGTTACATAATGTCACAAATCTATAATCTGAAAGATAAACATACAAAAAAAAGTAGGGTACGGGGTAGAGCTACTATGAAAAGGTAGGATAAAAGATGAAAGATGATTATTAAAAAATAAAGAAAGATAAAATGAGAAGAAAATATTAATAACGACGCAATTGCACCAAATCAATCGTTACACAAAATTGGTCTTTTCGTCCTTACCTAACGATGGATTTAAACAATACGATACAATAGATTTTAAGTAGCAATCAAAACAAACATTGTATTCAAACTAACAATACAATACAATACACTGGGTAACAACCATCCAAACAAGGTGTTAAGGGAAGGAAGAGGTAGGCTGAAGAACTATTGGGGAGAGGTGATTAGACAAAGGACATAGTGCACCTTCAGCTTACCGAGGACACGTAGATAGGAGGGTAGGGAGGTCGATAATTAGGGTAGAAGGTTAGTAGATAGTTGAGTGTTGTCTCGCTTTACTGCAGGATAGTCTTGGTGCACCATACAAGTTTCTCCTTGCATACTGGTAGCAGTAGTTCTATGTCTCGTAGTTTCTTGCCCTTCGATTTCTGTTATTGCCTATTGTTTCTTTGCTTCAGTTATTACATTATTTTGTTTGTTAGTGTCCTTTTTTAAATGTTATGTAATGATTTCTCTTTTTGCTATGTGTACTTTACTTCTGTAATTTGTTTCTTTTTTTAAAAAACTGCTTTGATATGTGTTACTTGAGCCGAGGGTCTTTAGGAAACAACTTCTCTACCTCCCCAAGGTAGTGGATAAGGTATGCGTACATTCTACCCTCCCCAAACGCCACCTGTGAGATTACATTGGGTATCTTGTTATTGTTGTTCATTAAATTATTACCTTATTGAGAGAAATTAAACAGAAGAACAGTAACGTGAAGATTTATGGGTGGCTATTAAAAAGCAGAATCTCAAAAACATTGTTAAAGGATTGTCAACTACTAGTCTACTATCACTTTTATCTGCCACCAAAAGGGAAAAGCAACTTAACATTAATAAGAAGATAGCTTTATGAAAAAAGAATACAGCTGTCCTTGTCAGAAAAATAAAAAAGGATACATCTGTTGAATGCATGATTCTGTCATACAAAAAGTTCAGGAGCACAGATACAAACTCAGAAATGTTTACCATTGATCTGAAAGAGTTGGCCTTATGAAGGCATAATAGTGCCCACCATGCACACCACCACTGTGGACTAATACGCTGCATATGGAAAAAAGTTCCCCAAAAAAAGAAAAAGATCAAGAGGCCAGGAAAATAAATGAATCAGCTAAAGAATTTTATGTGAATTCATAGCTTAAAATATACACAAGACACTAAAGTAGTGGACAATCTGAGATATGATTTAGGCATGCAGAAGTCTGTTTTAAACTTTTAATAAACTAGGCCAAGCATGGTTGTATTGAACTTCATAATCAGGAATTACTGGCTCATCCATAAAGAGCATATCCAGTTGTCATAGCATCGCCCTTTATTATTTCCTACTTAACAATAAATAGGACTCAAAGCCAAAACTTCAATGTAGGAAACACACACACACAAAAGAGACTGAGACATTCTCATTCCCAAGTGAAATTGGAAATATTTAGATTAGAGCAGGAGAACCTTGTATTTTAGGCAGTCGTTCACAGCTGTAGAACTCTAACTAAATTTGGAAATACTACTGAAGTAAAAATAATATAAGCAGTGTAAAATCCTTTGCAATCCCTGAAGAGATGGCCAATTCTTGAGTAAGGTCATTCACAGACAAAACAAGAAGGATGAAGGCATGCACACTTACACAGGACAAGCATGTACTTGTTTGTTTAAATCAAATGGCTGAAACAAAAAATTCAAGTGAAATGCTAACCCATTACCACTGAAAAGGGTGACATAAGAAAAAAAAAATTAAAGGAAGAGTACTTAAAAATAAAATAAAAAATTCTAAATGCCCCACCCTATCTAGTGATGTTGCAACTCACGACTTGTTGAAGACAAGTAATCCCAAATTTAGAAGCTATCTGCAAGACATGTAGACTCCTAGACTAAATGTAGGTAAACAGACCCTATTTTTCTCGGGGACGAATTTAAGGGTCCCCATTAACTAGCATTTACAGAATTAGGAGTCTCATCGAACCGAGTGGGAAATAGTTATACATCTAAATTATATGCCTTGAACTGGAATATTACATTAACACTTTAGCACAAAAAGATATAATGAAGACTTTCTTGAGCATCTGATACCTGTGAAGTGTGTAAAGGTTTCTGACACTTCCATCTGCCTCAGGTGACAAGTATTTACCATTCTCTCTATCTAGATCGAGTTGCAGAGGGAACTCATACCTGTCATTTATCTACATTGCATCACCAAACAATAAAATAGTATCAAATGATGAATATCGGTAATCTGACAAGTACTTTTGCTACTTTTTTCTGTAACTCTCATCCTATTGATGGTACTTTGTCTAACAGAGGGCCTAGAAGGATACACCTTATGTGCAAGGCCATTGAACAATTAAAGCTACAAAGGGTGGGTTAACTTTGAAGAAAAGATGATTGTATTTAGAAAATTCCTCTTACATGCATCACCAATGGTTACACACTACTTTAACAAGAGCACCACCATATTGACCAAGAAATGCAATGAACATTGAATAACATTTGCAGAAAACAATCAAAATATCATTAAAATGCTTATTGGAAAAAAATAACCTAAAGGTATACCAGAAAAAGAAAGAAATATTCTAAAGAACTACATATAGTCCATGCACCTACATTAGGCTTTAAATGACAGGGTCATATTAAGTTTGGGAAAAACGCCATCAAATTTCTACTAATTGTCTAGAGGCAACTACGAGCAACTAGCTGTTAAACCCACAATTTTATAGAAAGGTTTAGACCTAGTTTTATAGGGGAATGAACTTTGAATAAAAAATTAAATGAACAAGGAAGCCCCAATATAATCAGGTTTGTGTTATATGAATTTCTAAAGCATGTTTGATAATGCATAAACAGCAGTGCCACAATAATTTGCTTTTCTTTTTCTGCTTAACTTAGGGCCCTGTCTGGACATGTGATATGGAATCATGATCTGAGATCTGATTGATTTTAAATTGAAGTGTTGTTTGGACATGCAATTTGAATTTTTTAAGACATATTTTTTCTCATAAACATGAAAACCCCAGCGAAAACTATCAAAAAATCCTCAATTCTTATACAATCTTACCAAAGAAGTAAACCATAGTTCATAAACAAGATATTGGACTATCCTAAGGCACCGCCGCATCAATAACCCCATATCTCCATGTTCCTTTTTATAAATAGATGTCTGTGATTACAAACTTTCAAATACACATAATTTTATAATACCCACTAGTCAACAATGGTAGTAACTAGTTATTCTTTAATATAATCATTTCACATGGTACGGACAATCACTTCACCCCGAGCATGAGTCTTTTTTTGTAAAATATAAAATGACGGGTCTTTTTTTACAAAATATAAACTTATGGGTCAAGTGTTACATTTTTAAAAAAATGAAATCGTGATTTGGAATCCCAAATCATGTTTTTTGGAGAATTGGGGATTTGAAATCATGACTTGACATCACATGTCCAAATGCAAGCTTAATGTTCACTGGTTATTTTCCCTTTGGTTGTAAAAAAGCTTCTTCTCAACTCTCACTTCCCACAATCAATGCTGCAGCCCAATAGTCCTTCCTATTTTATTTATATTTTCAACTTGAGCCTGCACATAAGCAGCAGGATAATCCTTCCATCCTTTTTTTGGTTTCCTTTTCTGGACGGAGGCTGCAAAGAGCAGGTTATGTACCTGAACTGATACCGTACTTGTTTTCTACATCTCTTTAAGAACCCCCAACTCATTGCTACTATCTTTCTAACCTTAGCAACCATTTACCCCTAATTGTGAAAACCATTGAGGGTAACAACTGAATACTGCAAAAGTTGTATTAAATAAAAGCATTACTAACACTTCACAGCACAAAATATAAGCTGTTTTATCCTTTTTGATGACGATAAGCTACTTTATCTCTTGAGAGGATAAACAGAAGAATACTACCTTTGATGATATATATAAGCATCCAGAGGTACACTCTTCAAGCATCATTAAGTAAATTAACCTCAAGATGAAAGTACTGGCAATCAATAGGTACACCTTTTCTCTAGATTTCATAAAACACGCTATGGTTCTGTGATTAAACAATGCAAATGTATTTAACCTACTGATGTCAAGAACGAGAACTAGCTTTATATGTCAAAACTTCTTGAAGATGAACAAGAAAGATCTGAATGGATCCATCATTTTCATCTGAGAGTCATAATATAAATGGAAATGAACAATTAAAACAAATCTATTTCATTATTCTTACAGAAATTTATACCATTATCTACAGAACTTTTACTAATGACTGCTTTGCGATATGACTAAAGATGTCTTGCTACAGGCTTGCTTTTTAGATGAGAAAAATACTAACTTGCTTCATTAGAAGATCAATCCCTCAGACTGACCAATCAAATTTTGTTTTAATTTTGTGACCTTCCAACTGAATTTCAAGCTCTGATGAAGTCCTAATATGTTTTCCCATTATTTTGGGCTGATTTTGTGATTTGACAGTCTTCTTCTGTTGTTGTAACCCTATGTTTGAATTCTAAAACTGTGTACACTCCATGCTTCCAATTGCAGGGCATTAGAGCTGAAGAACGGTCTTCAGCATGAAAATTAGATATTGTGGACCATTAAAAAATTGGAAATTTGTTGGACCTTGTTAAAACTGACCTTTACCATAGTGTCCCGCGAAAAATCATATTCAAAGCGTTTTAACTGAAGCTGCAGGACAGGGGGGAAATCCATAAATAAGACACCCTTCTTAGCATCCTGAAACAACCAAATAGTAACATTAGATAAGTGAACCTAGGAAAAATAGCCTAAACCTTCAATAGATCAACCAACTGGAGAAGATAAAAAGAAATACGAGACAATGTTGCCAAATGTAGTTGCAGCCTTGCAGCTTAATTTTATAGGAACTTATGCGAACTTTTCCCAGAGTAACTAAAGGAGCACTTGGAACTGCAAGACTAGTGTGCTATCTTACCTGCAAACCATATTGTTCCGCATGGTACTTGTTATCGCCCTCGAGACGTTCAACTTCAACATATTTATCAAAAGAAGCATAAACATCAGCACAGCCTTTGACATCAAGCTGAAGATCTGCCACACACAATATATACAGAACACCATAAGGTGCAAAACTTAAATGGTTATAGAAGACAACATCAGGAGCTTGTCTGATCTACTAAACCATAAAATGACTCCTTTCTTGTAGATTTGTAGTCCACATTGATGCACTCAATATAGTTCATATGGTGCCCTTCAAATAACTGCTGTATAGTGCCTTCCACAACAGTACCCTAACAGCAGAAAAAGAGTGATCATGTCAATTAGAAATTACTGAAGCACCAATAACCAACTGAAGTTTGATTTACCTTCATTTTTTCTTCAAGCTTTTCACAGAGAACACGATTGAGTTCTTGCACATCATGCTGCAAGAAAGAATCATATGTATCCCATCCAAATGATTTTGTCAACTCCTTTGTTGCTATACTGTTGTCACTGTACTGGAGCTTATAGAATAAGCTTTGCAACGCTAGAGGGATACTAGCGGAGGGCATATCATTTTCAGTTGTAGGCATGTGGTATACAGCCTGAATTTAAAATCAAACTTCGTAATCAATTAATACAAATTTAACAATCGGCCCCATAATAGAATGATAAAAGGTAGCTAACCTTCCTGAAGTAAGGAATATGGTAGAGAGTTTGGAGAAGTGAGTTCATATAACAGGTAGCTCCTTGGTTCTTCAGTCCAACAAAGCCAGTTTCTTTTTTTGAGTCATACGACCAATAGTCAACAATTTTTCGGACAGCTACCTCAGCATCAACAACACATGTATCATCAACAAGATAACCTTTGTTTGGATCATATAGTTCACCAAGTGGCATAAAGGATGTGAAACCCCAATCACTTTCTCTTGCATTGAATTGGTGTTGCGTCTCTGTAAAGCATGAGAGAATAACATTTATATAAACCTACTAGACCATAAATGCAACTATGACAGTTTCAAATAGTTGTGGGCTTATAGCTGAAACAGCCTGACAATAATAAAATCACACAAACTGGAACTAGCCAAAAAAGAATTATGTAAATATTTGATTCTGCCTACATTTACATTATAAACAATCATCTACTGCCTAAGAGCTCAAACACAAAATAACTAGAGATCATGCACCTATTGCGCAAGTGTGGAATTTTTCCACTATACTACTATTACTGAACACTTGCAAAGACAGAGGCAACGTGCCTTCCAAACTTATTTTTTCTCACTGAGAGTGATTGGACTCCAACTTTAGAGAAGCAGCTTTGCATGAGTCAATACTACAAGTTGACCTTATCTCTAATATTAGAGCAGAAGAACTTCGTAACAGGGGAGAATGACCTTGCCTCGAACCCAAACAATTTTTGTTCTTCACTGTATATACTTCAAGTTAGGACTTGATGGAGGAATCAATCGACTCCAAACAATGAAGAGATTTGTTCAGCACCTAATATAGCTTCAATCGGTAGAAAAAGGAATCAAGACCTAAACAAAGTATACAATCCCCAGTGATGAGGTATTTGTACAGCGAAACATACCTGGTAGGCTTCTATGCCTGAAAGGAGTCTAACAGCTCCAAGATATATTCTTGGCATTTTTCAGTGCTCCTTCTACACCAGTAATATACACTTTCTAAACTTTACATGAGAGATATGACCCTTTTCCCCTCTAAATTCTACAATACAGTACTTAAACATCGGCAACAAAGACATTAAAAGAGATGCTAAATTTGGTATCCAATCGATTCAACAGGTCATTCTGTGCCAGCACAGTTTCTTTTTAACTTAAATGGGGAGAATGACATATATCTACCATGCTCAAAATGAGGGGTAAGAAAGATTTCCTATTCATTCACGGGAGTCTTTAAAGCCACAACCAATTCCAAGCACAAGAAGTTCAGTAACCACATAAATGTTGTCTAACTCATACCCTTTTCACCAAAACAAACATTTTTGCCACCAAAAAGAACTTTGGTTGCAACGCAGATCTCACCTAGTCTCTCTTACAGAAGCAGAAATAAAAAGTAAGGAAAATAACAAGAGACAAAATTTACTTATCAAGTTCGGTGGTGGTGGTGGTGGTGTTCTGTTTTTTTTTCTTTTTTATTTTGGTGGTGTCACTCCCTCCGTTCTCTATCTGCTAATTTTTCCCTTTAGAAATAATCAAATATGTGAGTCACATGACTGTCAAAGGACCTTAGTCCCATAGTTTTTATAATACCTATCTCGAAATAGCAATACAATACAAGATGAGGCCCCACCCATGCTACATGTTATATGTTGATTTTAATGTGTTAATTGACGAAAAAAGCAAGGGTGTCAAAAAAGCTTAAACTATGGAGAAGCACTTTAGAGAGTGAGGGTTATAGGAGATGTAGAAGTAAAACTGAAAACATGCACTGTGAGTATGTTATTCATAGAATTAAAGATGATTGAAATGGGGAAGTGTTATCAAAGTGTTACATTATAGAATAATGCCTACCAAAGTAAAAGTTAAGTTTCATAAAATAACTTTTTCACCGGAAATGTTAAATGTCATAGTAGTTAGAATTAGCTCAGTAAAATAAATTTTGGCAAGGCCCATTAGCTCTGTTGGTTAGAGCGCCATGCTAATAGCGCAAAGGTCGCAGGTTCGAGACCTACATGGGCCAGACTTAGTTGATATTCTTGCCCCAAACTCCACTTATGGGATTACAATGGTGTGTTGTAATGTTATATCATAGTGAATGTTGGGCTGCTAAAGTCCAACATATTCAGAAGATGAATGGTGCAGAGATGTAAATGCTAAGATTGATGAGTGGTCATACAAGATTAGATAAGACTAAAAATTACCACATTCACCAGAAGGTACAAGTAGCACATATTGAGGATAAAATGAGAAAAGGTCGTTTGAGAGTCGAGTGAGATGGTTTGGTCATGTCTACGTCAACCTACAAATGCACAAGTTCATAAGTATGAAACTATGGTGAGCGCAATTGTTGAAGAGATATTAGATAGACCTAAAATTACATGGCAAGAAATTGTCTCAAAAGACCTACAATTTCTTGGAATCAATGTGGACTTGGTTAAAGATAGGGCGCAATGGAAGAAAAAAATCCATATAGGTGTTATCTACTAGTTGGGAATAGGTTTTAGTCTTGTTAGTACATTGATTTTAAACCTTATATTTTTCTGGGAGTATTTTGGCCTATCATAGATTTATATGCCTGTAAAAATATAATGAAATTTTACTATTATAATTATTTTCTTAATATATATTTATTATGTTTCACTTTTATTTTTATTTAGTATGATGATAATATGAGTTAGCTTTAATGGAAAAACATGGTTAGTGAGGACTCATATAGCCAACCCTATGGGACTGAGGTGTAGTTGTTGTACTATCTCAAAACAGCATAACTTCAAGAAATTCAACCAAATATGTCCCATTGAATCAAGGGCCGGGTTTTTTTTTTGTATTAACTTGCACACAAATGCAAAGGAAGAACTTATGGTTGCACTGACATGCTTTCGAATACGGAGGCAGAATGCTAAGAGAGTAACAAAACTAGCTTGGCTATGTATATGGTAGTTTTCCTTCATTGCATTTTCTTGACTTCTCATTTCATAGGTTCTTTACGAAGAACCAATAGACATCATTTCTGTTCAAGAATCAGTTACACTATTCTTCTCTTCCTATCAACAGAAAGTTTCTTTTAACCTCTGAAGGAGGAGGACCAAATCAGGTACACTGCCCTACACAACAAAATTACACACAGCAGGCAAAAATGGCAGCAATCCACAAAGCAGCAGAAAATGAAAACAGTAACTGGCAGGCAAGAGTACATAGATTAAAAAAACTTGATATTTAAATTTTCAAGGAATAGAACTTATAACTTCCTATTTACAAATGTTAGTCAAGAGATCCTCAACAAACAGGCCCCACTCTAGAAGCTACTGACCATGACTATAGAAACAAGTTTTTTATTGCAATTCCGTTTTGTTTTTTTTTTTGGGGGGGGGAATGCATTGAGCTGATCAGGTTGCACCAAATACATGGCGATACATATTCACACTTGTCATTAAAATGAGTCGGTAGTAGAAAGACAATATGATGTTTGCCTCCTCAACAAAGTATAGCCAAAAGACCGAAAACCAAATTATTCTAGTGGACACTGTTTTGAATAGCATAAAATATCACCTCTTTTATGGCATACAAGGGTAACCAACAGCCAAGGTCATAGTAAAGAATACAAAAGCATTGGCGCAAGCACACCATAAAGTAAACAACTGAAACTGGTTTTCTATTATCGGCGAGATCATCAGAATTTGGATTCTTACTGAAATACCTTTTCTAATGGAGTACTTGTTATGAATTTGGTTAACAATTGACAAGTTGAACTGGGCATATCTACTCCACCCGTAAGGTAAATTAGCTGAATCAGCAACATCCAGATACATGGACAGGTAATCAACATTGTTCCCCTTGGGAAAAATTAAAATCCGCCTGGCAAAACAAAAACAGCAGAAAAGAGGTCATCATGGGATTATGGAAGTAGCTTTAAACTTGCAAGTAGCATGGAGAGATTAACAATACCATTTATAGCCACCGACAACAAAAGGGTCAGAGTATAGTTTCTTTACATTCAACCTAGAGAAGTTTTCTATCTTCCAAGTAAACCTTGAAGTTTGAGGATCCTCTGGTGGCTGCTTTTCCACATCATTGCCGGTTTCTGCTTGTGCTAACAAGCAATTAAGGAGGAACTATTAGAAAAAAACTTGAAAACCCATTCTCAGGAAATTAGCATAATATATAGTGAACAATCAACTGATGGCTGAATATCATAAAATTTAGCAGGTTGTGGTTAAGATGCAGTCTGTAATCCTTCCCCTGTCCCTATATCTGCAAAGACATATTCATGGAACAAATGCCCATATGCTACATGAGCACTTTCCACACCGCTTCGGTAGATAGATAACCAAGGACACTAGAGATGTAACAGAACAGTTAAGATACCCTGGAAACAACAAAGTGGCTCTGGTTTAACTTTAAACAAATACTGCAAAGGGTAAGGAATCTTCAATTTTCCCACACGTCATTCATCAAACACGCCATCAGAAAAATAGTGAAAACACAATGATCATACAAAATAAGAACTGAAATCATATATTCCAGCACATATAAATACAACAAACGGCAAACAAAACAGATACTAGGAAATCTGCCGTCTTCATAACCCTTGGATTCTTTAAGGACGAGATTTCACCATTACCAACAATGTACAACTATCACATCGACACATCCCAGCCCACTAGTGATATTGTCCGCTTTGACCCTAGGCCCACACGGGTTTAAAACACATCATTAGGGTCTAAGGCTTGCTTCCTTATATACCCAGCATCTCTCCCATGTTTTGTTGATGTGGGATTCGCCTATGGTGTTTCATACACTCCCCTTTAGGGACTCAACGTCCTTGTTGAGATTTGCCTCACCGTTGTTCAAGGTCGCATGCAGAGTGGCACTCATAAGTGATACCATATTTGTCACAGCCCAGCCCAGCCCACTAGTGATATTGTCCACTTTGGACCTAAGCCTGCACGGGTTTAAAACTAGGGTCTAAGACTTGTTTTCTTATATACCCAACATCTCTCCCGTTGATGTGGGATTCGCCAAGGGTGTTTCAATAACCATAAAAAAATACAAGGTGGAAACATAATTTCCTCCTAAAACTATTCCCTCAATTGATCAAAGGGTGTGGCCTAGTGGTCAATGAAGTGAATCAAGAACTATGAGACGTCTCAGATTCAAATCCCAATAGGTGACAAAAACACTAGGTGATTTCTTTCCATCTGTTCTAGCCTTTGTTGGACAAACTCCGTGGAATTAGTCGAGGTGTGCATAAGCTAGCCTAGACACCGCGGCATTAAAAAAACTATTCCCTCAAACGCTTAGAATCATTACAGACAAATTACTTCCTTCTTGCGTCCTTTTCCCTTGCATTTCTCTATTTGCCAACATTTAACCTAATAGAACCATTAAATCCCAGTACAATGTCTCCAAAACCTAGCAATGTCATAGTTGAAAAAAAACTAAAACAAACCCAGAAATTAAAAACTTCAAATTTTACCTTCCATAGGCTGAGGTCCTTCAAATACCAAATCTGAACGCGGAACAAGCATCTCCTCCTCTTCCTGCTACCCCATCATAAGTAAAAAAACGAAATCAACAAAAACCCAGAAGCATAAACACCACCAAATCGATTTTAAAACAGAAAACTAAAACTCCAGTAAAAACTGAATCCGCCAATTGAACATGTATACATGTCTGTATACAGTCTAAAACAATAAACATAAACTAAAAACTGAAATCAACGAAAACCCACAAGAAGAAACAAGCCCTAAACTGATTTTAAAACACAAAACAAACTAAAACTCAAAAAAAAAAAAAAATTGAAACAATCAAACGAACATGTCTGTTTGTACTGACTAGAAAATCATACAGAGGGCAAGAAATACTGAGACTTACATCGGTAGGAGCAGGAGTCATTATGGTCATTCGATGAAGAAATTGAAGAGAATTTTGAGTTAATTAGCTGTAATTTTGAGAAGAAAACTGAAAGTGAAATCGAGAGATCAATTGTAAATAGGAAATCGCCAGAAGCTGGCCAAAGAAAATATTGTTTGCAAAAAGAGGAGAAAGGGTATTTTGGGTAGTTGACATTTTTTACCTTTTTTATTTTATCCTTTTTTTTTCACTTTAAAAAATTATTTTTTTATTTTTTTGGTATATTTGATATTTGATTAAATATGCAACGCGGTATACTCATGGGAATTTCACAAGTGTAGAATGTAGTCTGAGCAGAATGATGTCGAACCTCGATATAGATAAAGCATTTCAAAGTAGATTTGAAAAGTAAATATATTAGTAAAGAAATAATTTTACAAATAACATAGAAAAATAATAAAAGACAAATAAATTATACGGTAATTTAAGCAAAAGAAGCAACATGTAATAATACGATATTTGAAATATGATTCTTAAATTATGTCGTAAATCACATTGAAATCTCTCAAAATACCAAAAAATTAATGTATTTACAATTTTTATTTGCCAGATAATATCTATGTTTAATTACTTGCTTGTTTAATTGGAAATATTACATAAACTTGATATTAAAATCAAAACTACAAAACTGAATAATTGTTATAAATAGAAAGTATGATAAGTTATTGAGATTACATTCATGAATAATGATGTACTTGTATCAATAATATTATTCAGTCGGTTATTTTATAACATTTTTATTATTTTTTTTTAAATTATGCTTTTTGAAATCATTCTATCATGTTGATTTGTCTTGATTTCCGTATGGTTCTATAATTTTTATTATTTTTTGTTTATTTAATTTAATTTAAATATTATAGAAGAGTCTCAAATAGTTAAAATAACAAGAATGTATATGCATCTCATTAATTTACATTAATGTAAATTAGAATTAAGTATGTAATATAGGCATACAAATTACAATCGTGCATTTATGATTAGGGTTAACAAAACACTCATAATGCCATTTTAACCCTCCTCAGGCCTTAATTATTTGTACTTAATGCAAATTTAAATTTAAATAATTCTGATTTTAATATCCTTAATAGGTATTTTCACGTTGATAGTTTTTCCTATTTTGGTTTTGAGGTGCATTTTGCTTTATTGAGATATTTTTTATATTATTTAGAAGTTTCCATACACCATGTTTTTCATACCTTTTTGAGGATAAGAAGACATTTAATAATATCTTATCTTGGGAATCTAATTAAGTCATGCCTATTTATTTAATTAAAAACATTCACACTATGTTCTTATTTTCATGTCGATTTTATTAAAAATAAATGTTTTTAATATTTTTTTCGTCTTTTTAAAGTTGTCCACTACATAAAAAATAATTGTCCAACAATACTTGTCTATTTTTAAAAAAATCAAGAGATGTTTTACCTGTTTTGTTTGTCTTACACTTACCTTTGTTATTAAATACTACTCAATATCTAATACATTTTGTTAAGCATTAAATTTAATATATTCAAAAGATAGTGCACTAGCATACTCTTGTTATTTTGTTGCTTCTTAATGTGTGTGTCAAATCAATAGTGGACAAATATTGTTGTACAAAGGAGAATACTGTTCATTTTACAAAATCTATGCATAAATGATATTATTCTCCTTATTTTACCATTGAGAGTTATAATGCCTTGAGAATATGAATTTGACCAACGTAAGAAAATTAAGTAGAAATTTATTCATGTTCATTGATCAAATTAATAATCAAAATAAATTAATTAATGTTCATTTATTGAAAACTCGATTTCAAAAAAACACCAAATAAGAGTACGGTGATAAAGTTATCTAGCTTCTAAAGGGGCGTGATTCTAAAACAGTAACAACTAAATAGGAATAAAGAGAGTAAGATACTTGACCATTTTGAAAAGCACTACTTATAATTCAAACTTAATTTCTCTTTTGCTTTCGATCATTAACTATTTTTTTTCTGTTTCCACCCCGATATCCTGAGTCCACATTATAGCCCGACTTAATTCGAATCGTGTAATCATTAAGTAATACCAACCCTTCTCTTCCTCTTTTTTTTTTTTCATTAACAACGCTAAAGAGTCGAGAAGCTATAATTACAACACGCCATTTCTTATAACACAACAATGTCAATTAATGTAGAACTTTAAATTCAAACAAGTTAGTTATTACACAACACTAATAATTACTAATAAATAATAACAAACATAAATAACTAAAGAAATATAACAAATTTATATTGATTCAACAACTTCCAATAAGTATTGTCAAATAAATTTGTCTATGCCTTAAAATAGTGCACTTGGCCCAAACTCTAATATCACTCCAAAAGCCCATTTAAAAATTCGAAGGCCCAATAATCCCTAATTACATTCGAATTCTTATTAATTGGGAATTTTTGAAATTAGGGTTTATCTCTGCTCCCTTCTTCTCCGCGTAAAACCCTAGCCAAATCGATTGGAATTTCACTGCAAAAAAATGGGTAAGCGAGAGAAGAAGGAGAAGAAATCAGCAAAATCAGATGTTATGGAGGTAGAGGAATTAGCAGAGGTAAAAATTAAGAAATCTAAGAGAGTGCGAAGTAAGAAAAGAAAAGAGGAAGATGAAGATGACGATGTTGAAGCTAATGAAGATCTCAGCTTGAAAATTGTTGAGAAAGCTTTGCTTCGTGGGTGCTCAACTAAAAATGGCGAAGTTGTAGTTGTTACAGATTTGAAGAAGGAAAAGAAAGAGAAAGATAAAAAGAAGAAGAAGAAGAAGGAAAAGAATGTTGAGATTCCAGAAGACCCTGTAAGTAGTTAAATTTAGTCTGAAAATTGGTGAGATTGCATTGATGATGTTTTATGCATTATTTATTAGCTTAACTAATTGTTTTGATTTGAAGTTGATTGATTTATGTGATTTTTTAACTTTGTTATTCAGCAGGTGTCAATTGGAATAGATAAGGGGTTTCAGAGCTTCTGTAGTGATATGTCCATGGTAATGTGAATTTGCTTCTGCACATTTAGCTGTTTGGCGTTTTTGCATGTTCTATATTCACCACTGTGTTTTTGCTTATTGGATCACCAATTTCAGCATAAATATTCAGTTTAATTAAGTTTTATCTTTCTCAAACCAATAAACATGAGTGCAGGTATAGTTTAAGCTGCTAATAGAAAACCGGTAAGGAAATGACACCTATTCACAAAAAAGTAGAAAACCGAAATAACTACAAAGAAGATAGTTCTTACCATTAACAATGACAAGAACATACCCAAAGGCTGTTTTGGATAGACCCTTGGCTCGATAGACAAGTACTTACCATTAAAAGAAGTTATTGTGTCTTTGGATGATTTGTTTGAAGGAAAAGGAAGGAATGGATGAAATGCTATACCTTTTCCATTCCAAGTTCTCTTTTTTGAGATGTCCAATAATCTTTAAGAGCATCATTTTGTTATATACTTGTTTTTTTGCACGACTTTCAAGAATTTTAATTCATTATACTATTCAGATATATTAAAAGATCCATCCTGCTATCCAGTTTGAACTTTGATTTCATGTTTTGAACCTATTGTCTTTTCGATTATCATCCTACTATTTGAATGCACACATGTAAAATTACTACCCAGTCAAATGGTGTTAAATAAGTGGACAGAGTTTTTAAGATGAAGTGAATTATAAAGACTTAAAACAGTTAAAACTTAAAAAGAAATCCTTATTGTAATAACATTTTTTACTTGTGTTGGATTTAGAGGCACAAGTGGTTACTGAATCGTAATAGAGACTGATAATAATTTGGATCACTAATCTACCTTCAGGGATGAACTTTGGTCCTGATGTTTCCTGTTCAAAAGAAATCCTTTAAAGATTATTTTTTTAACTAGTAGTACCATTCTGATATGATACTGTACATGTTTAGCTCTCAGTACAGTGAGTTTAGAGAATTGTGCCGTCCTAACAAAGAAGGTCAACCAAAAATTTGACACATCACATTTTTGTTCCATATGTCGCTCCTCTTCATCACATTTTTGTTCCATATGTCGCTCCTCTTCATCACATTTTTGTTCCATATGTCGCGCCTCTTCGTTCTTTCTATTGTATACTGACGATAGTTGTTCTCTGATTATGTCAATAATCACAGAAGATGTGAATAAAGCTTATGTAACCCCATTCCTTTGAAACCCGAAGTAAGTCTTTAAGAGAGGTTTATCTTTTGTCAACAAAAAATCACTTACACAAAAGTTAGTTTAATCTTCCTCTTCTACAATGAGTTGCAAGGCTAAATCTGTATTTGTTTTCATATTTAATTTGAAAATCTGGAAAATGAATTACTAATGGTAGAAAAAAATGAGCTTGATCACTTTATCAAAAATAAAATAAAATTGAGCTTGATCACTGATATGTACATTTATCTTCTTGGCTGTTTTAGGTGGATGGAATGAAAGAAGAAGAAAATGTGGTTAGTATAGATATGAATGTTGTTGACAATGCAGCTGAAAAGAATCCTGTTGAGATGTCTAATGGCGTTGTCCTACGAAGGCTTCTTGTGAGTTGAAGTAATATGATTTGAACTGTTGTTTTTCACAAATCCAAACAATCTCTTAAATGACTTTGCTGGTCTATATCTTTATTATTCATTCTATGATCTCAGCGGGGGCCCAGATACTTTGATCCTCCAGACAGCAGTTGGGGGACGTGTTATAATTGTGGTGAAGAGGGTCATACGACAGTCAGTTGTACTTCAGCCAAACGCAAAAAACCATGTTTTGTTTGTGGGAATTTTGATCATAATTCTAAACAGTGTACAAAGGTTAGTGGTTGAAATAGCTGCCATTATTATGCGTCTCCTTTGTGATTATTTCACCTTGTTTGTCTCCTCACGATTGTTCAATTGGTTAAGTGGAAAGTTTGATCTCAAGCAGTTTTGACGTGCACTTCCGTGCAATAAACAAAAGACATCACCACTAAGTCAATGGTATTAGGTATAGAGGGTCTGTATATGTTTGTCGACTTCAAATTTGGACCTTTGGCGCGAATTAGTTATACTTCCTACTGAAACGATGTCTGATGTGAATGAATGTTCACGAAGCCATACAAATAACTGTGTACTCCTTGGCAATTGAGGTTCACAAAAAAGGGGTAAGACCTACTATGCTGAACCAGAATGCTAACTGCTAATTTCTAAACTGCCACTTCTGACCAAACATTACAACTAGATTATAAGTTCTATCTTTTTCCGCAGTCCTCAAAACAACTTCATTTTTCATAGTTCAGCATTGCCTCTCCCTTATCTGACACGTTATTTATATCAACTCACCTACTCCTCCTGTCTTCTTAGCAGGGTATGGTTCATCAGTAGAACCAGTGAAGTATATGATGATTGTGTTCTACTTAGATACTGTTGTAAGTTGTAGAATCATAGAACTGCATCTGTTGCATGACTGCACATTCTTTTTCTCTGTGTTAATCTTTTTGGTAGGTTCAGACCGCATTGGTAGGTTCTTTGCTAACCAGAGTATATTGCACATTAGTATTCTGAATATCCGAGAGGAGCGCCTATTTGAAATTAGGTTTTTCCTGGATTTTGAAACAAATATATTATCTGGATCTTAAAATTCCAATGCTATTTCAATTTTGGTCTTAGAGTATATATCTCAGTCTGCTGATTATGAACAGGGCAAAGAGTGTTTCATCTGTAAGAAGGGCGGTCATCGTGCTAAGGATTGCCCTGAAAAAAACCAAGGAGGATCTGAGAGTTCAAGAATGTGTTTAAAATGTGGGGATTCTGGGCATGATATGTTGTCATGCTGGAATAACTATTCTGCTGATGATCTAAAGGTATTGCTGAAGAAACTTTAACTTGAAATTGAGTTGTTTTTTTGTTCTTAATCATCAATTTTACTGTTTTCACCTTGGCCTCTACAGGAAATACAATGTTACATTTGTAAGAGTTTTGGTCATCTTTGCTGTGCAAGCTACCCTGATGGTGGTCCGAGTGAAATATCCTGTTACAGATGTGGTCTGCTAGGCCATACTGGTTTGGTAAGTAAATGGCCATGAAATGTCTTGACTCCTGTGTGTGTGGGGTCTGTGTTTCTCTTGTCCTTGTTCAGGAATCCTTTTGGATACTGCAATTTCAACTTGCACATGTTCAATGCAGGCATGCACAGGATCTCGTGGGGAGACTAGTGGTACATGGCATCTTAGTTCTTGTTATAGGTGTGGCGAAGAAGGACATTTTGCACGAGAATGCACTAATTCCAATATAGTGAGTTATATATCTGTGATTGACAACTGCTCATTTGCACCTTCCATCCCCTTTTTTCCAAATTCTGTCTTTCTCTTCCTTTATAGGTCATTTCTTGCTTCCTACTCTAAATCTCTTCGTTGCAATGTTACCTTATTGTGTGTTTATTGTATGTCTAAAGGTCAATAAGTGGAATCGGGAATCATCAACCCCCAAGAAGAAAGTGTTCAAGGAAAGAAAGGAAAATTATGAGTTCCAATCTGCTCCTCATGATTATGGTAAGGCAAGGAAAAAGAACACAGAATATGGAGGAGGATATGCATCAAGGTACAATACAAAACAAAGAGCTGGTTGGATCACCGATGATCCTGAAGACTTTCCTCGATCCAATGGTTGGAGATCTCCTTCAACTCCTGGACATAAGAGAGCCAGGACATCCAACATTGGTTCTGGTGATCATTCTTCTGTTTCTTATTCATCTAGAAAGTCCAACAGGCTTGATTTTGATGATTCAACTTCTTATGGATCAGTCAAACATCATCATCACCATAGGTTTTCAGCTTCTCGATTTGGCAACAGCAGTCATGATGGGAGAAGAAATTATGAATGGTAACAGAAACCCTTCATCATCTCCTCTTTTTTTTTTGGATGACCAAATCTCCATCCAGAACGAAACATTTGAGCCAAATGCAGACTACAAACCTCGGGGTACTGGACTTAGTTTGCTTGGCACAAGGCCCGAACTTGTGACCTAAGACACAAGCCCCTCAACCTTGCCATTTGAGCTGATGGCTTGACCTTGGGGTAAAAAGTCTGTGGACCCTTCCTTCGAGGGCGCCTTACCGAAAAGGTTGCCCCTTTGCAACCCTGAAACCTGAGGGGAGGGGAGGGGGGAGGGGGGGCAACTCCTTTCCTTTTTTAATTATTATTATTAATATAAATTTGATTCCATTATTGTTCTCCTGCTTAATGGGCATATGAAATTAGGTTTTGTCAATTGCTTAGCCTATGTAATTCCAATTATTGAGTGGCGTATCGTTTATTGATGTCTTGTTGAAATTTGTTATCTAGACTGAGTTGTTTTACTATATGGTCATTCAGGTATCCAAAAGATTTTATTAAAATTATTTTTGAATTTTGCTTTTCTGTATAATCATTCAAGTATAAAGAAGATTGGGTATTCAAATTACTTGTAATTTGTAAAAAAACTCTTATGTGAGCTTGTCATACATAGTAAAAAGTATATTCAAATATCCAATCAAACCTTATTGTAAAAAGTATATTCAAAATGAGATATACTTCAAATCTCTCTAAAAGGCTTAAACATACTATTCAATAACGTTTAACGATAACTCTACAATCAATTACAATGATAAGGTTTAGAACTTTAACTGAATTCTACAAACCTCAATTATCCTTCTAATAACTTAATCACATAGACTATTAACATAATTACATGCAATATTGCTAAATTAAATCTTAATCCTAGAATCACTTCTCAAACTTTATTTAATTGCCAAAGAAAAAAAATGTAGGAGGAAATCCAATAATTTGATTGGAATTAGAATATTACTTCTATGTGTCATAACATGTAAGGTGGGGAATTAGGCACATAAATTGGTGTTTTTTTTCTGTAAAATTAATTATTTTATGTATATATATATTCTAAAATTGATGTAATATTATCAGTTGACGCTCATACTACAAAAAGATTAAATGGTGCACTTGATTAAATGTCCGCTATTTACTAAAAGACTAGAAATCAATTCTCACTTGATTTTTTCCTTTTTTAAAAATAAAAATAAAAAATAGTGATGCAACCATATTTAAAAAAAATAAAATTGAGTTCACTTCTGAATATATAGCGAGACAAATTAAATGTAGGAGTGGAAGATTTTTCTTAAAAAAAGAAAAGGAAAAAATAGAGAGAAAAAATCAAAAGTTAATGATGAAGGAAAGAGGAAAAAGGGGAGAAAAATGGAAAAATCTGATCGATACATCGCATCAAGTAACATCCTGCTACATCGCGTAAAGTAAGGATTTTTGTAATTTTTTTCTAATGACAGGAAATTTTAGAGAATATAATAAAATAAGTGTATTTAAACAATTTTTTCTAAAATTAATTGTCATTACCATAATGAAGGACTAGTTCAATTACTAATATTTTCATTTACAAATTAGTTATTGATATAGGGGAAAGATGATTAGATATAATATTTCACACTTGCAGTTAATTAAAGACATCACCTTAGATATGCGAATTTGAATTTCGAAATTCAAGCAAAAGATAAAAATTAACAAAAGTTAAAATTCCATATAAGTGATGCTATCTAGAAAACTAGTAATATACCCCTTAGCCTTTTGATTTAGAGTTGATATAACTCTAGTTATAAAAATGAGTCACATATACTTTTACTGTTATATAAATGACCTAAATCTACACTATTTGTTTAAGGGATGTGAATTTTTTTTTTTTTTATTGATCTAGGTATATTTGATCATTTTGCAAAATTAAGAGTTATATTTGATCCTTCTCACACATGATTTTTTTTTTTTTTTGCCTTCTATAATTCAATAAATAATTTGGGTTTATTATCTTAGTGATCAAGTTTATTTTCACTCAACTTATTGTAATACTTATCATAGATGCACTATTTTTTGTCAAATACAAAAATAAATTACAAGTTACCTGAAAAAAATAGTCTTGAATTTTTTCTTCCACACATTTTTTTTTATTTCTCATATTTTCACACAAAAAAAGAAATAGAAAATAAAATAATGATAAGAACTCAAATAATGATAAACAAATTGATCAATAAGGGAGATATTTAAAATTCAAATATATGAAGATATAGATAAAAATGAATTTGTGACATTGAAATCTTTGATAGAGATGGGTGGTATTTTAATAGGTAAAATAACACTTCAAGTTGGGAAAAAAATTATTGTACGTCTTGAAAGGTAGGTTGTTACGAACTATACTTTGTGTTCAAGTATTTACTTCAAAAGAAACTTGTCTAAATTTATCTATAGGTAACGTAGTTTGACCCTTTAAACAATTTGAAATGGCTTGGTAGCAGCCCATGACAAAAGGGGGTTCAAAAAACAAAACATATTAATCCGACAAACAAAACAAAAAGAGTGACTCCTAATACGAACAATGGCGGAGGCAGGAATTCTATCAAGGGGGTTCAAAAAAAAATTAAACAGCTAATAATATTCATAAATAAACGGGTCGGATCATATATGAACGGATTGAATAACAAACGGGTTGACAAAGAGGGGTTTTTGTTATCGGGACTACAACTAGCAGCTATAAAATAGAGGTGAAATTGAACGAGAAGACTAGGAGGAAAAAAATATTATATTGCAATCCCTAGAAAAGAGGGTTTTTTATTTATTTTTAATTTGTTGATTTTTCAATTAGAGATTTAAAATATAATTTTTTTAATTAGTTATGACTCATGAAACGACGTCGTTTGGTCTATCTATATTTAATAAAAAAAACACTTAAAACTGAAGCTTGAAGCCTGCAAAATCGCTAAAAATTACAAAAAAAAAGAAGAAGATGTTGTTGCCTGGAATCAAACCCGCGACCCAAAGCTCATATAAGCGAAATCCTGAACCCCATCAACCGTTGAGCTACTCTTTTGACATATGTTTAGGGGGTTCAATTTTAAATATATACACGTACATTAAAAAATTGATCTTATATATATAGTGTAATTTTTTTACCGAGGGGGTTAACCCTCTGAAAACACTGTACATCTGCCCCTGAATATGAATATATTAGAATTTAAATAATGTCACTACAACGAACCAATCAAAGGATATCTTTCTAGCCGCCTAAAGAAAGTATTCACATGTCTAAGATCCACATCTATGAATTGAAAGCTCCGATCCAAATGATTGCAATCACATATTAGAATCAATAGGTTTTCAATTTTTCTAATTCTAATAACAAATTAAAACGCTTCTTATTGAACGATCATGATATATACTTTAACATTTGATTGAAATGTGATTGTTTATGTGCATTTTAATGGGAAGTTCCTGATGAGGAACCCACAATATGCACATAGAATCAACTTTTCGACATTCACTCTATACATATAGTTTCGCTAATGGACGGGTTTGAATTGAATTTGGACGGATCAAAATGGAATGACACAATAAATGAGTCAGTGACCATAAATTAAGATGGATTGAGTTCAGACAAGCTAAACAATGGGTCATATCCCAACCCATTTGCTTGATCCATCATCTTTACAATTTTTAAATTTGTAATTCATGATTTCGTCTAATGTAAAAGAGATCTACAAAATAAAGAAAATGGTAATTTGAATTTTATAATTAGTCAAACAATTTTTTTACTCTCAAAATAATTCAGTCAATTATATTACTTTTTCTATCGATTTAGACTTGCAAAACTTTTGCTTCTACCTACATAGATGCCACACAACTAGTTATTGGACCGAGAAGAAGCAACATAATTGAAAGGCCTTTGCAAAGATTGATTTGGGACCTAGACCCAATTAACAACTAACTAAAAGGACTACAAATGAGAAATAACGGTCAATTTTTAATGGATCACTTTGGGCATAACTCAAATAAGCCCAACTAGAATATATATTGTCCAACCCGTTAAAACTTGGACGGGGACTAAAAATGTACACAGTTTAGAAACACAAGGAACTATTTATGCACAAGGTTAAAGAGTACAAATTATTTTGGGTTATCGCCAAACTTTATACTCGTTTTTATTAATCTTTACAACATCTTTTAGATTTGGACACTATACTACTTTCTGGACTAAATGTGTACACATTTTAGAAACATAGTAGACTACTTATGCTCGCGATTAAAGAATTAGGAACGGTTTCGAACTATCCCCAAACTTTAGAGACTGTATTCATCTTTTTATCTATATTATATGATACAAAGTACAAACATCTTTTGCTCTATTCTCTTCTTTTCTTTTCCTCACCTTTTTTCTCCCCTCTCTAAAAGTTCACTTATAAGCCATCATGTTCTCAGGTTCGAGCAGTAGGTTTGGAGAAAATTATAATAGAAGTATCACCTCTTAATGGGCCTTATCGTACATAAATTTAGTTAGGGCTCTAACGCGGAGTGAACTATAACTTTTTTTGCTCTTCCCAAAAAGACTACTTCTTGAGATTTCAAAAATCTCCCCCTCAACTCTTTTTTAGTACTTCCCTCTCTTTGATTCTTTCCATTTTCCTCAAGAAAAGGGAATTAAATTAACCCTAAATCTCCTCTGTCCCATTTCCTTACAAGAAGTTGTCAAAAGGGTTGAATTGATTTCTCTGATACTGCCGTTTTCTTGATTTTACAACTCTTTTTGACTAAAAGGGTATTTTAGAATCGCTTCAAAATTATTAAAAGACACCCAAGTTCACTTTTTTAGGTTCTTTGTTGTTTTGGGTCAGTTGGGAATGATCTGATATCTTTGTTCTTTTTTCAAGAATGGCTGATGATATGGTCATTCATTTTGCATCCAATTCTTCTAACCAATCTGACCAGTCTTTGCCTACAAAAATTGCGAAACTTGAGGCAAGAATGGTGGGGAAAGCTTCATCTGTTACATCTCAAGCTAATTCCTGGTCTTCACCAGCTATGTTTGAGAATGTTGCTGAGCCTGCCGCCGTCTCTAGTGATTCAGATGATGATGATGTGAGTTTGTGAAATGATTTTCTTATTGCTGTTTCTGTTTTCTATTATAAAGTAGTAATTTGCTAAATGCTGCAAAATTTCATAAATTGTGCATTTAAAAGCTTAGAATTCAACTTAATTTGAGCTCTCTATATATCTATCTAGTTAATTACTGTCTTTGCGAGTTTAGTTTTGGTCGGGGTTTCATGTAAACAGGTACCTTTGCAAGCATGGTTTACTTGTGTAACTCTAAAATAGTACTAAGAGAATAATGTAGAGGATAGAGATCTATTAGTTTCAATCTTTATTAGTTTAAACTCCTTGATTTTCACTAAACTTCATGACTCGAGCACACAATCCTCGAGATACCACGTGTGAAATGAAAAAATTGCTCATTGTTTTACCTACGATACCTCTTTTGAACTTCGCGACATAGAAGTTGAATTTCCAAAACATTATTCTATTTGTTTACATTACAATACACTTTCAAACCAAAATGGAGCTTTAATGATTTGTGAATAATTCAGCTAGTTTCGATATATCAAAATTGTACGTAGGATGGATCTCTCACAAAGTTTGGCAGGAGCATAACATCTTTTAACCAAATATACTACATTGAGACAATCAATACTTATTATAGGAGTGACGGAAAGTCGGATTAAATAACCCTAAATCTCCTCTGTCCCATTTCCTCACAAGAAGTTGTCAAAAGGGTTGAAATCATTTGTCTGATACTGCCGTTTTCTTGTTTTTACAACTCTTTTCGACTAAAAGGGGTTTCTTAGAATCGCTTCAAATCATCAGAAAGACACCCGAGTTCACTTTTTTAGGTTCTTTGTTGTTTTGGGTCAGTTGTGAATGATCTGATATCTTTATTCTTTTTTTAAGATAGGCTGATGTTAGGTTATTCATTTTGCATCCAATTCTTCTAACCAATCTGACCAGCCTTTGATAATTAGAATCATATTAACGGTGAAAAATCTTTTATATCATTATCACTTTATGCCCTCAACCTTTGCTAAACCTGGGGCTATATCATTAGCATTTTATGTCCGTATCGCATAAGTGGTACGTACCATCCTACTCTGCTTGCCACTAAAACAGTGCTGTTTGCAACCTAGTACTGCTACTGATCTGGCCTCGTTCTTCACATGTTTCTTTCTATGCATTTGAAAAGTTTGACCGAATACCTAAATTTTCCAATGTATACTAAATACCACACACCAATTTCCATCATGTCTCTTTTTATACAAGCTAAATTTCTGCAGGAGATTTACAACTCATTAGTAGCAAATGTTAAGGTTTCTGGCCTTTAATTGCCTGGAATCTTCAAGAGAAAAACTTATCCGACGCCATTAATGCAAAAAAGGTCTTCCTTTAAAAGCTTTCCTACCTTGTTGTATTCAAACTTTAACCAGTCCACATCTTTTAACGTTTCTTCCTTCCAAAACCTGATCCGATAAATCCGAACAGAAATCTGTTTGAGTTGTCATAACCTAATAATTTGTGACCTCAGAATTTTAAAACAAACACACCTCAGATAGATTATGGAAGTACATTGCATTATTTTTCTCCCTTTACTTAAAAATGGGAAATTTGGATCCAAATATCTGCCATCTTGGAATGAATCAGAGATTTACTTTAATAAGCCCGGTTTTCTGTGGTATAATAACAAATATTCCTAAATTGGATCAGTGCTATCAAAAGCAAAAAGCAAGAAACTGTAAGGTCTGTTGGGGTTTTAACCATAACTAAACGCAAATAAAGTGTGGACTTCAATGAAAAAAGGCTCAAATATTTTTACAATAAAGTGAAATACCAATTGTTTAGCGTCTCCTCTCTGGGAAGCGCTTATTCGCAAAGATAAATTTATCTTAGACCCTTAGGGCTCGGTTGGCTGGGAACAAGTTATCCCAGGGTTATTTTCCTACCCTAAATGTGGATAGAAATAACACTACAATCCCAGGATAAGTTATCTTGTGATTTTATCCCAACCAAAAATGGGATAAACTCATCCTAAAATTAATCTTGGGTTAGTTATCCCTTATCCCTCCTACCAAACAAGCCCTTATTGACGAATCTGAAGCGTTGAGGCACTCAACATGTTTTGAGGCTTGCTTTAAGGCTTAAGCGCGCCTTTGGCAACTTTGGATATGATTTGGAAGAACTAATTACTCAGTGTGGACTGCTCAAACTACTGATTACAAATTTGTGTTTAGTTTCTAGTCCTGCACTTTTTGCTCTTAAAGCATAACTTTTCATTCTTGTTGCTGACATTTCTCCTTCTTCTCTATCAGAACGGAGTGGAATATCTCATACAAGCAAACACTCAGAAACGGCGCAAACTTGAAGAAGACGACAGCTCAACTTCGTTTGACTGTGTGGAGGTATATCTTATATAGGTTTGCTATGTTTTGTGAATAACTTATTGTTCTTCTTGTCCAGTCCCTTTAGGTGTTAGCAAATCTAATTTCTGAGATACTCTCTTTTTACAACTATCCATTTTCTAGCAATTTTATCTTAGGGTGTTGTTCCGCTTAACCTTCTGGAAGAATGTATATGCTAATGCTGAAGCAAATACTTTTTTAGACAGCAGCTGATACAGGGAAAAAGATGGTAGAGAATACAGAAACAAGCAAAGTGGGTTCAGATGTGAATAGACGAAAACAAAGCCGTAGTAGGGGACAAACTAATTCTGGTAGAGGGCGTGGTTCCCGAGTTGGTGATCAAACCAGGTTACAAGCAGGGTCTGTGTCAAATGGTCAGTTCGAGAACTCTTACAAGAAGGTGAGTTTTTTCCTGGCATGATTTAAGGTATTGTTTTAGGATAGCACGATCTAAGGTTTATTTTAGGATTGCATGATTATCAGTAATGATTGAGCTTGAAAGGATAAGTTTGAAAAATACAGGCAAATGTTTGTCCAAAAACGACACATGGAAAGTTAAACAAACAAAACAAGAGACGCTCCTGCTTTATCAATGTCAATTCTGAAATGTTTAAAGCTGAATATACATATAAGAGTTCGCGCTGATAATTTCTACTGTTTATTCTTTATTGTACCTTCACAATGGTAAAGTCTGGATTCATGCTGTTAGTTTCCACATTCTATATATTGAAATTAATTTAGTTTTCATTGTTGTAACATGTTTCCTATTTTCTTATGTCTTCCTTTATACCTTAGCCACCCTTGTTTCAGTATATTGTGTGCTCTATTTTTTACATGGGTGATACTCCCTTGATTATCTAATATAATTTTGCTAAACGCCTAGACCTTGCCCATGCCCCCTCCAAGAAAAAAGTATGGGCAACTCCCTCATGTTCTATTCTGGTTGTTTTTAGGTTTGTAATCCCTCCTATTTCCAAGGTGTTTTCTAATATATAATGGCCAAGGTGTATTGTTGTTTGAATGCAAACACCTTGGTAACGCATCCTTCCACCAAATGCGGAACAAAATTATCCTGAATTTCAGGCAAAGATTACTCTAAATGATTTATCCCACTCTTTCCTTTTGTTAATTGGCTAAACAAGTAAGAGTAGGATAACTCATATGTATAAGATCTTGCATAATAAAATTGTTTACCATCTTGTTTGTTTGTAGATCCTTTCCTGGTGCTGAATATTGTAGTACTGTTAAGGTTATGGGAAAAGCTGACACATTGTACAATAAACTTAAGTTCACTGCTGGTTCCTGCATATTTGTCATATCTGGTTAAAGAGAAGACTATTCTAGTGCAGTCTTATCCAAGAGACAATTTAATGCATTAAGTTTAGCCAAAAACAAAAAGGAACTATTATTTACTTAGCTCTCCTCATTCTATTCTGGTTGTATTCGTATTGTCATAACTTGTATCTTCAGGTGTTATTCTAGTGTTTGATGAGTCAACCCAAGGTGTATTTTTGTTTGGTGATTGCTATGCAAACACCTTGGTAATGCTTCCTTCCCCCCAAATGTGACGATAGTCATCATAAATTTGTTGCTAAGAACCTATAGATGATTTATCCCATCCTTTACTTTTGTTAATTATCTAACCAAGTATGAGTAGGATACCTCATTTGTGTAATATCTTACTTGATCTCATAAGTTGTGTGTCATCTTGTGTTGGCCCCATTTCTGGTGGTGAATATTGCACTTACTGTCAAGGTTACGGAAAAAGCTTGCACATTGATAGTAATCTTAAATTCACAGTTGAGTAGTTGCATATTTGTCCTATCTTGTGCAAAGGGAAGACATAGCAAAAGTCCTTTTTGGCACTTAACAAGTTCATAATTATGCTTGATGTTTGGGTTGGATTTGAACTGGATAAGGTTTTCTAACAATGATTTTCTGATTGATTTAGTTATCCTTGTATACCTTTTCCTGTTGTGTAGTTATATAGGACACTAGCGATTACTTGTGGGCATATTGAGCATGTAATACATATAATCCACTGCAACCCCAAAGGCCCTAATACTTAATTGTGAAAGTCAGTTTGATTTAGCAAGTATCAAATGCAAATAGATTGTAATTTTGTTAGGTAATAGATGCATATTTTGTAACTTTACAATGAAAAGGATGATAGATTGTGTAGAATTGGCAGTTGTTTGTCAGTGGACTAACACATTACCAATTTTGCTTGTTGTAGTTGCAGGATAGTTTGCCTAAAGAGCAACTTGGGCATAATGGACAGACTGCATCAGAAGTATGGCTTTAGTTATAGTTTTCAGATTTCTTCCATACTTTTCTACTGTCAAAAGTGCATTCTAACCTACAATTTCTATCTGGGGGAATTTATGCC
>JAJOOG010022626.1:0-50910 GCA_029582565.1 Solanum infundibuliforme
CAAAAAGAATAAACACAAACTGTGAAATACCACAAATTTCATCAAAAATGAGTACCTCAAGAAGAATAGATAAAACTCCACAAAAATCAATGGAAGAAGAAATAAAACCACATCATTACTACATAACGGGAATAATGGAACAACGAAAAATATTTAATATTAATAAATACAGGACCAGAAAAAAACTATATTACAAGAGAATTAGTGACGGAAGATGAAATAATAACTACTGAACAATCATGCCCCGAACTACCAAAAGCATTAATGTGTACCGAAAAAACTACGGAAAAGGAAATAATCATTGGAGGAGTACCAATAGTAGTAAAATTTAAAATATATCATGGAGATGAAAATATTACTTTAGGAATAAAATGGCTAGAACAAGTAAAACCATATAATCTAGAAGACAAACAATTGACAATAAATTAAGAAAATAAAAGAGTAATAATAAAAAGAACTTTAGTAAGATAAAAATATGAAAATATATATAATTGCAAAACAAAAGAGGTTGAATGTGAGGATAAGTCAATTGTGAAGGAGGGTTATGTTGTAGACCCAACCATGCTACCCCAAATCAAGATAGCTCCTACTATTCCTCAACTATTGAGGAAGAAATATGTTAATGCAAAATTCTTGAAATTCATGGGGATAGTGAAAGACTTGAAAGTGAATATCCATTTGGTCGGTGCTTTGACCTAAATGTCGGGTTTTGAAAAATATATGAAAGAATTGGTGGCAAAGAAGAGGATGATAGATTGTGAAATAATTGAAATTCGACAAACTTGTTGTGCGGTTGTGACAAAGAACGCGGTCCTTATGAAAGATGATCAAGGAGCTTTAGATATTCCATGTACAATTGGTGTATGCACATTCCCAAAAGCCTTGTGCGATCTTGGTGCAAGAATAAATCAAATGCCATTGATTGTCTTTAATAAGCTTATTGTTTTGGTGAAGGTATCCAAATTTTTGTTTACCTATGATTTTGTAGGGTTTGATTGCAAGATTCATATTATGATGTCGGTTATCCTTGGTAGACCATTCTTGCCCACAAGAAGAGCTTTGTTTGATGTGGAAGGTGGTGAGTTGAAGTTCTGATTCAATGACGAAGAATTTAGCATCAATACTCACAAATTGGGGAAGTATCAACGTGATATGCATGTTGAGTCTCACTTGGATCAGATTAATGAAGTTGTAGCAAGTATTGGGGAAGCCACATATAATTGAAAGTTTTTGGTAGTTGTGTTATTTAATTAAGATCAAACCGAAATAAGCAACTATGATAAATTTGTGGCTGCTCTTGTTGGTGTAGGCTCGCATGATTTATTTCGAAAGAAGTTATACATCAATTTGTCTAGTCGAAAAGTACCACCGGCCAAGCCATCTTTTATTGAACCACCAAATCTATAATTGAAAGAACTCCCTCCTCATCTCAAATATATTTTCTTGGGGGCCAACAACACACTACCGATGATAATTTTTAGAGATCTCGAAAAAAGAGTACATTAGAGCTTTAGGGTGGTCAGTTGTCGATATAGTGGGAATCTCCCTGGGTGGGTGCACTCAAAATATTAATTTAAATGAAAGTTGCAAACCAAACATTGAGCACCAAAGGAGGTTAAATCCTCCAATGCAGGAAGTTGTGAAAAAGGAGAACATATAATGGTAGGATACATGAGTTATTTTTAAATATGTGGATAACCAATGGGTGGCTACGGTACGATGTATTCCTAAAAAGGATTGTATAACGGTAGCCCCAAATGAAAAGGTGGAGCTTGTCACTGCTCAGCTCATGACCAGGTGGCGAGTTTGTATGGATTACCGAAATTCAATTCATCGATCGAGAAACACCAGTTCCATGTGCCCTTTATTGATCAGATACTCGATAGGCTTGCGGGCAAGGGCTAGTATTGCCCACTTGACGGGTACTCTGGGTACAACCAAATCTCCATAACACCGGAAGATTAAGAAAAAAGGACTTTCACTTTCCTATATAGGACTTTTTATTTTAAGCGAATGCCCTTTGGGTTAATGCACCGACCACCTTCCAATGGTGCATGTTATAAATTTTTTTGTACATGGTCGAGGACTCTATGGAAGTCTTCATGGTAATTTTTTTGGTTGTTAGGGATTCATTTGAACTGAACCATTTGGAGATGGTAATTAGACAATATGTGGATTACAATTGGTTCTTAATTGAGAGAAATATCAATTCATAGTTAAGGAAGGAATCATGCTTGGGCACAAAATTTCTAGAAAGGGTTTTGAAGTAGATTATAGAAAAGTTCAAGTTAATTATAACATACCTCCCCAATTTGAGTGAAGGGAGTAAGAAGTTTCGTTGGCCATGACGGGTTCTATCAGCGATTCATTAAGGATTTTTCAGAAGTGGCTGATGCTTATCATGACCAACCACACTGACCTACAGTATGAGTGTCTACGATCATCGATAAAATAGTAACCCAACCAAGGGTTGGGGTCGTGTCCCAAGGGAGCAGTTTTGAGAATTAATAACCAATTAGAATTTCACTCAAGTTAATCGTAGTTAAAGACATTTGCGATAAACGACATTGTAAATGTAAAACATGTGACAAAAAAGTGTCAAATATCAAATGGGGGTTTTGTAACAAGTACTAAAACAACAAAATAAACAAGAAAATCAAGTATGGGGAAAGGTTCTTAGGATGTGACCACAATACAAGTAGAGAGAGATTGTTGGATACATGCTTTCTATCGGAGATTTGCAAAATAATAGTGACTAGGCTAAGCTTTAAATGGAAATAAGTTCCCTCTCGGGCAACTTACCCCGTCGCAAATTCATTCCTCTTGGACACCCATTTCCCACATGAAGACCAGTCTACGCCTTACCCCACTCACTCTCTCGAGCTGAGTGTTAGGATATGGGACAAGGGCTCACCCTCTCGGGGTGAACCTCATGTAGACCCACTCCTTAGGCGATCAGTCTAGTGGTTTTGGGTTCACGACCTCCTTCTCAAGCAAGCCGAAAACACATGGGTGGCTTTGTATTTGCAACTACAAACCCTTTAGATTAAACCACAACCACTAGGTGAAATCACTATTAAAATACATCTAACCTATCATCAAGCAAGACCCAACAAGAATATCAACCTTTATTTTCTAAATCACACCCCAAGAATGGGGGTTTTTAGCCATACATCAAGAAATAAGAAATTGTACCTAACATGATAATGAAATGAACTGGGTATAAGAAATTAAACCTTGAATTAAGCAAAGCAAAGTGAATATAAAAGACCCACTTCCAACTTGGGGAAGAAGAACTCCTTTCTTCAAGTCTCCCCAAAACCCTCTCCAAATTTGAGAGAAAATATTAGCTAGAATATGTTCTAAAGTGAATAATAATAATAATAATATGTTCCACTCCTCTGCAATCTTTTCCAAAATCTAATTATAAATAGTATTTATAGTTTTCACAGATTGTGTTGGGGAGGATTGTTCGGCGACATTAGTTGAGATCGCTGATGTTTGGTCAGCTCATCACCTCAGTGTCTTGGTACAGTACTGCTTCGTGGAACTGATCGGCGACCCACCGACTGCTCCTTTCCTTGGCTTTTCATCCACTTCCTTCAAGGCTTCGCGTACTGGAACGAAGGGAGGCTCATGTCATTTCGGCGACTCACCAAGTTAAACTCAGCGATCCGCAGGATTCCATTTCTTGTTCTTTTCAGCCCTATTTGCTCCATTTTGCACCTAAGTGTCCATTATTCCACTAAAACTTCAAATACCTGAAACTTCAGCATATTAATCAGGTATTGAGGTAAAACAAGCATTCAAGGACAATATTTCCATTAAAATAAAGCCCTAAATGAGTCCAATTTGTAGAATCAACACCCCCAACTTAAACTCTTGCTTGTCCTCAAACAAACTTAAGTTCAACCATTCAAAAAGGTGCCTCAAACAGTGCTACACAAGACCAAATGATGAATGCACACAACAAGACTTAATTTACTTATGGAAGGATCAATTGCGTACTCAAAGATTAAAATTGTGACACACCATCACCGAAGATTCTCATGTTCGTAATACTTGCTACTTGTACAAGTTCAAGATTAACAAAAGTATCTAAATGCCCTCACGTAAAGAATGATTCCATATTCACATACATATATGAGTCAATTTAAGATCAGGAATCAGATACAACGCTCACACTGAAAGAGAGAAACACAATGCATGTTTTCACCCATAGGTTTGCCCTTATTTTCCAACTGACTTTTGATCCAGCTTACTCAAGATCAAAAAGGTCTATCTGAGGCTTGTAATGGTGCTGAGTGCAATGGTATGGTCATTTAGGCTCAGTGACTTTCATCCTCATGAGATTTGATGTTCTCAAAACATCCTCTTCCCTTCCTTTCTCAATTCTTCTTCTAGTGCTCATAACTCATCCTATTCTTCGTTTTCCATGTATTGCTTGGAAACCCAATTTCTTTTGCAGTTTTATTCCACGACTTTCTTTTTCTTTCATTTCTTTTCTCTTTTTCTTTTTTTTTATATGGAGGGTTTCCATTTTGTTTTGCAATACAATAGGTTCAGGAGACTTTCTTGCACTTCTTGACTTTTCCTTTTCTTTTTCACCACACCACTAACTTAGACTTTTGGCCTAGGTTGGCTATTCACTAAACACATCTCAAAAGAATTATATGTAGTGGATGAAAAAAGGTCTAAGTTTTATCAAGTTTATTCCAAAGGAGGATAGGCTCAAGGGGTGTTCAAGAGAGTTTCACACGGTCACGAGTAGGCCACAAAAAGAGGTATATGTTAAATTGGTTCACACTCTTCAAAAGTTGCCTAAGATCATCTCAAGAGTACACCTTTCTAAATCAATCAGACTAACGGGGTAAATTCTAGGTTTATTCATGCATGGTTCAAAGTAATATAATCATACAAAGCATCGATTCTTCAATCAAACAAGACTAGACACGTTCGCTAGTGTGCAATGATCCTCAGAAGAAAATCAATTCAATAATTGGCTAGTCACAACGAGATGCAAAGAGTGCACATATTGTCTATGTAACTTCATTTGGTCTCGTTGTAGCCATGCATTTATGTTTGTTAAATTGGGAGCACTATTCAAGTCTACAGTATTGATCAAAACCGAGACTTAATTTATTGCAAACGAACAGCCACTTTCAACACAAGAGGTGGCGACAATTTTTCGAAAGGATCAAAATTATTTTGCATGTAAAACGACAGGAGCCATGAGCTTAAACATCCATAGAAAAGCAGTATTTAAAACACAAAATAAAGTAGACAGGTCAAATATCCAAATAGCACACAAAGGTGGGCCTCTCCCTAACACAAATAAAAGCATTTGTCCTCAAATGGAATTAACAACGAATCTGAAAGGTAGAGTAATGAAAGACAGAGAGAGAGATAAAGAGGTGATCCTGGCTACTGGATCGGCGCATCTGTCTGTGTTTCAAAGCTGAGGGTAACCTCCAGAAGGACCTGCTCCACTGAATCCCACAGCCAGAGCTTTGGCCAAGGAAGCCTGCACAACAACATCTATCATGATTTCATCAGTCTCTGCTATGTCGTTTGCTGTAGCTCCCTCGAACATCTCTTCATCAGTCTCTGCTTCCGCTCCAGAATCTTCTGTCTGCTCCGCTCTATCCCCATATCCAGTAGTAGTCTGAGGCCTCTCAGGCATGGCTGGAATTTCCACTGTCCCAAAGACCATGGACACATCAATGGCTTTCAAGTGATTCACTTCCTCTCGCAGCTCAACAATGGCTGCTTTTAAAAAACTTATCTCACTAGTGGACCCTTGCTTGTGCTTACACACCATTATCCTGGCCTCTAACGCTTCAATGGTAGTGTTCATGGGTGTCACAACATCAGTTAGGGCCGTCTGGATCATGCCTGGAACAACTGCTTCTAAATAAGCAGCCCGACGATCAGCAAAAGGGGCCATTTGTCCCATTCGAAGTAGGGAAGCGTGGGTGAGTAGGGGCCTGGAAATAGCAGTAGAGGAACCTAGATTGGTAGTGGAAGTAGCAGTGTTAATGGATATACCTGAAGGTCCAAGAGCTGGAGTGAGCAGAAGTGCTTCTATAGGTGTAGATCTAGTGGTCCCCACTTCAGTCTGCTTCTTTTCAGCTTGGTCCTTAAGATATTCGGCTTTGATCTTTCGAATATTGGTCGATGTTGTGGGCATCACTTCTACATCCTTCTCGGCATCTAGAGGTACTCGGGCATTTCTGCATAATGCGGTAATTAATACCAAAAAATGGAGAGATGTCTATCTTTGTTTGTCACGCATATGGATTTCGGAAGCAATAATCGTTCCCAAATTTATCCTTGTTTTCTCTATGGTGCACCCAAGACATGCTGCTTTAGCGAGGTGAAGAATTGATTCATTTGGTGATGCATAATGAAGCTGCTGATAAACCCGAACCAGTATCTTACAACTACGTTTTGGTCTTTCTTGTCGTTTGGGATTCCTTCTGCTAGCCATTTCGAAGTATTATTATATGAGATTAGCGGGACCAACCACTGTTTCATCGCATCCAGCTGCTTCATTCTGATCAAGTGCTGACAATGATCATTAATCTTAGTGGACATACCCAAGGCTATGTTGATAGCCTCACCGTCACAAGCTACCTTCCTTCCTCTAACCACTACATAGTCAACTGCTTTGAAAGACACGACTAATCTCTTCCACTGAGGTACCAATGCACTGTATGCGCTATAAAACTCTCTAACCCAGCTTGGCATATAAGAACCACGTGGTTTTGTGAAAAATTGAAATTTGTGATATTTTTAGGCACTCCATTATCTCAGGATACCTATTGATCACCCCATCTATGGACAACCATTTTTCTTCAATGGCTGTTCTTAGTCCATCAGACATTAATCTATTCGATGATCTAGGCGGGGGGGCTTGTACTGGAGGTGCCAGTATTATTGCTTGTTTTGGAGCTAACTGGAGGAGTCTGAGCAGTGGATCGAGGATTTTTTATCCGCGATGGGTCATTAAGCTCTTTGGATCATAGATCATTCCTCTATGCCTCTATCAGTTCGTCTTCATCTGAACTAATACTCTCACTATCGTATGTTGTTGGGTCATTGGTGTAAACACCCATGCTATCAGAGCTTGCATCTGATAGCCCAATGGTTTTGTCCTTGCCCTTGCCTGCTTTGCTAGCACTAGAAGGTTTCGCAACATTGCTTTTGGATGCATCTGCATCATCGTTGATTGTTATCCCTTTTTTCTTGCTTTGAGTTGGCCTGTGGCTTCCTGTAGCTTTGGGTCTGGCCATGTCTGCAGTTAATAAGGAGAAAGTTAGAAAAAAGTAAATCAGTGGTGCAGACCTTTAATGGCAGACAAATGCGCCGAACTTGTCAGTGAATCTCCAAATCTCTTTGGCGAGTCGGGTTGAGCTCGCCTACGTTTTTGCCCTAATAGCTTTCACTAGTTGGCGATGAGAAAGAGTGAATTGCCGATTACTATCGGCGATCAAAGGTTCGTTCGCTGAAAGGTACAGTGCAATGAAGATTTTATAATGCAGACAGAGGGTGATCGAAGTCAGTTTAGGGGAGCCGCCTAGCTGTTCGAATTTCATGCCACTTGTTCGAAGGCTTTTGTGAGTTTGAATGTAAAGCTTGTCTCATCCCTTATCGTAACAGCCTATGATTGGAATCTTCCCTTTTAAATGATGTGTGACGCTAGTGGATCAGCAGTTGGCTTTGTTCTTGGACAATAGAAGAATCATGCTAGCAAAACATTGCTTCTTTCTCAAAAAAACTATACCACTATGGAGCAAGAAATGTTGGTTGTTATATATGGGTTTAAAAAGTTTAGAGCCTATATATTGGGTACCAAAGTTGTTGTGCATATTAATCAAGCCTCTCTATGGTACATTATGCAAGAGAAAGAAGCCAAACAAAGACTAATTTGTTGGGTGCTTTGTCAGTAAGAACTTGATTTTGAGTTGAGATATAGAAAATGGGGTGAAAACGGAGTAGCCAACAACCTACCAAGGCATGAAATAGATGTTGAGGAAGCTGATGAATCGGTAACCCCCATGGATTCAAAAGAGGTAAAATAGCAGCTTTCTGAAAAGTTGCAGGTGCCATCCACGACTGGCCACCCACGGCCCATGTACTGACCCACAGACCGTAGGTAGGGGTCCGCAGTTGGTAACCCCATCCTAGCCTCAGACCTTTGAACCACGGCCTGACCAACGGACCATCGATCAGACCATGGTCCTTGGTCCAAGGTTCGTAGGTCGAAGCCCTATTTTTGAGTCTTTGACTAGAAATAATGGATGTGCTGGACGTTCAGTCATCCTGACCACGGTTAGTCTATCGGGGGTCCGTAGATTGGGCCTGGCAATTATTTTTAGGGACTTATGGTTCTTTTTCGATTTTAATTATGTTGAACTGGTGTGATTTTATCCAAGACTAGGACTTCTATATAAGCATTTTAACCCCCCAAAATCCTCCATTTAAGTTATTCTCTCAATTCCCAAAAGAAATCCCAAAACCCTTTTCTCAAATATTCTCTCTCTAGAAGGTGGAAGAAGAAGGAAGAGATTGAAGCTAAGTTAAGTTCAAGCCTCCAATCTTCTAGCTTTCAGTGGGCTTTATGAATAAGGTATGATGGATTTTCATCCATGGGATCCTTTCTCCCATGGAGTCCCTTAAGATTCCCCAATTGTGAAGTCTAATTCCTCAAGTATAGTTAGGGTTTCTTCGAATGTTGTGGATTATGATGAATGTTAATCCAATTGAGTGGATTATGATTTTTTATTATTGAAATGGTAGGATTACATGTTTTTGGGATAAAATTACATGTACCTATGCCTATTCATTCTTTCTAACCTAGAATTGATATAATAGGATTTGATGCCATGAAGGGAAACTTTATTAGTTAGATATATCCTTATAGGATAGATGATTTGTGATTAGAATTGCTTGAGAATGAAGCATTAACGATGACCATGAGATGTAGTGCTTTGAGAGAAAAGCATAGCCTATGAATTGTTGATTGTTGATGTTGTAGTGTGGAAGGGATACATCCCACCATGAATGTCACGACCCAAGATCACCCCCAAGTCACGACGGGTGTATTAGACCTCTCGGAGGTCTCATACAAGCCACATGGATCTTTCATTGCATACGACACTTGAAAATAAGTAAGCAAACAGAAGACTTTTAAAAAACTTTACACTATAAATGTCTCATAAACCATCTAATACTTTGGAATACAACATAAGGACTATACCCATACAAGACTTAAACAAAACACTAGAAATACATCAAAATGGACGGGTTCCATTTTCCTTAGGACCATGGGTAGGAGGGACTTTCTTGCACTTCTTGATTTGCCTTCTCTTTTCATAACACCCCCAACTTAGGATTTTGGCCTACGTTGGCTATTCAAACTAACCACAACTTCATAAGGATTAGGGGTGATTGATTAAGAAGGTCTAGTTTTCATCAAGTTTCTTCCAACAAAAGGTAAGGGTCAAGGGGTGTTCAAGAGAGAATCACACACTCACAAGGTAGGTCAAAAAAGAGGTATATGTCAAATTGGTTCACACTCTTCGAAGTTGCCAATATTTAATCAAGTGATAGCATAACTTAGTTGACCGGACCAACGGGGAAAATTCTACGATGTATCATGCATAGTTCAAAGGTAAGCTAATCACACTAGGCATTGATACTATAAGTTAAACAAGACTCCACACTTTCGCTAGTGTGCAATGATCAGCACAAGAGAACCAATTTGATACAAGGCTAGTCATAACGAGATGCAAAGAATTCACATATTGTCTATGCAACTTCATTTGGCCTCATCATAGCCGCACATTCATGTTCGTTCGATTGAGAGCACTATTCAAGTCATCGGTATTGATTGAAATTGAGACTCAAATTTTGCAAAAGAACAGCCACGTTGAACACACGAGGGGTGGCAAAAATGTATGAAAAATTCAAAAAAAATCGGAAGGGTCAAAATCATTTTGCAATTCAAAATAAAAGGAGTCCTAAGCTCAAACATCCACAGAAAAGTAGTGACAACAAAATTTAAGCACAAAAGCCCAAATATACAAAAAATACGGACATCAAATAGCACAAAAAGGTGGGCCTCACCCCACCACAAATAAAAGCAATTTGACCTCAAATGCAATTAACACAGAATCTGAAAATTAAAGTAAAAAAAGACAGAGAGGGTGGTAAAGAGGGATCCTGGCTAATTGGTCGCTTCATCTATTTTTTCTTCAATGATTTGGGTCATGCTTGAGGTTTGGCATCAAGAACGGGGACTATTTCTGAGGCATCGACCCTGTTAGGTCCCTAATGAGTAACCTCCTACAAATTTGCCCAATAGGCATGTACAACGGCATAAAGCTCCTGGGCCCATGAAGGTACTTTATGGTTCCTTGGAAATTTTGAAATAGGTTTCCGAGCAGAAGATGCATAGACTTCCCTGGCTCCCTTGTCCTTTCCCTTATCTTTCTTCCAACAAAATGTGGGCAGTGTAGTAGCCTTGCCTTTGGATGTAGTGGCCTCCTCATTCATCATCTTCGTTTCAGTCTTCTCTTGGGCTGGTACAATTCTCTCGGCAGCTTTTGGTTCGCCATATCTGCGAATCCTCGAGAAAAATCAAAGAGAATGGCTTGAGAGGTCCGTTAAGTCAACCAAAAGTTGAAATGCATGCAAAATCAAAGGGGGGCAGAAAAAGAGCGATCAAGAATACTTTTGGCTAGTTGACGAGTACTATTGGAGAACTCAGGCTTCTCGCCGAAAATTACAGCATTAAACATCAAATTCGACAAGAAATTAAAGTGAGATGAGGTCATTTGGCAAACCACCGATTAGTTCGGCGGGCTGGACCTAGCTTGCCAAAGATCCTAATGCACCTATTTTTAACCCACCTTCTTGAATTAATCCCCTTGACACCCAAAAACTAAGTCAGCACATACACTAGTGAGATTTAACTCAGATCCATAACATCTACACACAATCCCACAAAATATTCTTCTGCTAAAAGCACAAATAGACAGAGTCTCAACAAATATATACAAATTGAGTCACACTTAGAGATTAATACATGCATACATAAGAACAAAATATGGATATTGCGAATTAGTACAAATTCTATAAAATAATTTCGAGTGTCAGGCAACGAACCTTTGATGCTGATAATGGTAAGACTGAAATGCAAAGCAATAAAGAAATCCAACCCCGAGCACAAATCAACCAACTGAAATACTAGTAAAATGTGACAATAAAAAAAATACTACCTTGTTGTGAGTTTGTGAAACTTAAAAGCGAGGGAAAGTGAAGAATTTGGACTATTAAGACCTGTGGCCTTCATAAACTGTCAAGTTCGTGTCTGCTCGGCAACATTAGTCTCACTCGTCGATCCATTTGGTGACACACCGAATGGTCATTTGACTCGCCAAAGTTTATAGAACCTCCATGTTTTGTAGGAGTCCAAATAGCGGTCTCTGTCGGCATCGCTGACACGGTTAGCGGTTCACCAATAATTTCCTATGCTCGCCGAGTTTTACAGACTCCAATGCAAGATGGTCTTGAGTCTAACGACGATATAGTTCAGAGTCACCGAACCGTTCAACGATTTGCTGATTGGACCTGTTGTCTGCCAATCTGAAATTTTCGTTCACTTTCCACACTTTCGTCTGCACAATCAACACACCATTATTTTATCAAAGCAACAGAAAGAAATAATTGGGTTTTGGGTTGCCTCCCAAACAACGCCTTAGTTAATGTCACGGCACGACATAGCGGCGCCTTCAGGCGTCTTCCAAATAAACCACTTCAATCAAAGAAATCTCTTGACAATCCACAAAATATAGTTTCAGACGTTGACAGTTCACTTTAAATGGAGGTCCTTCCTGATCTTCAACTTCTATGGCACCATTGGTGAAAACTCGCGTTATTCTAAAAGGTCCAGACCATTTGGATTTGAGCTTTCCAAGAAAGAGTCTAAGTCGAGAGTTGTATAACAAAACCTAATCTCCTACCTTGAAGTCCCGCTTGAGTATCCGAGCGTCATGCTGATTCTTCATCTTCACTTTATAGATGGCTGAACATTCATATGATCTGAGTCTAAATTCATCCAGTTCGTTCAACTACTCTACCCTCTTCTTTGAAGTTCTTGACCAGTCCAAATTTAAAGATTTCAATGCCCACAATGCTTTGTGTTCTAACTCGACAGGTAAATGACAAGCCTTACCATAAACTAATTGATATGGAGACATACCGGTAGGTGTTTTGTAAGCAGTCCGATATGCCCATAGTGCATCATCGAGTTTCGTAGACCAGTCAATTCTGTTGACATTTATTGTCTTTGCCAAGATGCTTTTGATTTCCCGATTTGACACTTCGACTTGACAACTTGTTTGGTGATGATATGGGGTTGCTACTTTGTGTTTCACCCCATATTTGCTCAGTACCAATGAAAACCACCTATTGCAAAAGTGGGACCCCCCATTGCTAATGATTACCCTCGGAATGCAAAATGTTGGGAAGATGTAGCATTTCAGAAATTGAACAAGGTTTTTTCCTTCGTTGTTTGGAAGTGCGATGGCTTCCACCAATTTGAAAACAAAATCTACAGCCACCAAGATATATTTATTTCCAAATGAGCTCACAAATGTGCCCATAAAATTGATCCTCCATACATCGAATAGCTCGTCCTCTAAAATAGGAGAACTTTAGCGGCAGTACGAATAACACAATGGTGACCTCCCATTGGAGATGTATGACAAGCATGGAGAATTTCTAACGCTTCTTCTTCCAAAACACACCTTCTAATGACATGGTCAGCACAATCTCGAAAGCGACTGTATAATTTTGCTAGGCACTATTAAGAATCTTGCTAGCGTAATAAATTGGGTGAAATAGTTTGTTGTGTTTTTGCCCCAACACGACCCCGAATGCTATACCGCTAACATCACACATTACTTCAAAAGATTCGGACCAATTAGGGCTGATGATAATCGGGGTGGGTACTAGTTTCTCTTTCAAACATTGAAATACAGCCATAAAAATATCATTAAAATAGAATTTCACTTCCTTCTCTAAGACTTTGCAAAATGGATGTGCAATCTTTGAGAGGTCTTTAATGAACCTTCGGTAGAACCCTGCATGCCCCAAGAAATTGCGTACACCCTTCACTGAAATTGGCGCGGGTAATTTCTCAATGCCATCAATTTCTGCCTTGTCAAATTTCAGCCCCTTTTGCGACACCTTGTGCCAAAGAAGGATACCTTTTTTCACCATAATGTGACATTTCTCCCAATTCAGAATGAGATTCATTTCCACGCATCTTGGGAGTACCTGCCCTAGATGTGTCAAGCATTCTTCAAACGTATCCCCTACAACTGAGAAGTCGTCCATGAATACTTCCATATAGTCTTCGACCATATATGCAAAAATAGACAACATGCGATGCTGAAATGTTATTGGGGCATTACATTGCCCGAATGGCATCATAATTGCCAAGTACAGATTCAAGGGGTTCATTCTTGTGCATTAAATGGCTCACGCTTGCTACTGCCTCATCTATAACATCCTCAGTAGATACCACATGAATATTACTTGGATGTTTCATGGATTTGAAGATATTGAAGGTTATTTCATCATTGTTCACACGGAACTTCTACTTCCCGCTTTCAACATCCACCAATGCTCTCTCGGTAGCTAAGAATGGCCTTCCCAAAATAATTGGTATTTCAGCATCGATCTCACAATCTAGAATCATAAAATCAACCGGAAAGATGAACCGATCTACTTTTACCAATATGTCAAAGAGTATCCCCACTGGGTGATTGATTGATAGATCAACCATCAGGAGTCTCATTGTGGTTGTCTTTGGTTCACCCAAACCAAGTTGCTTGTATATTGCATAGGGCATCAAGTTAATGCTTTCTCCTAAATTGCACAAAGCTTTAGCGAATTGGGGAATGCCAATTGTGCACGGGATTGTGAATGCTCCAGGATCTTCTCTCTTAGTGATTGACTCATTTGTCATAATTGCACTGCAACTATAGGTCACCTCAATAGTTTCATAGTCCAAGCTCATTATCTTTGTAAACAGCTCTTACATGAATTTGGTGTATCCTGACATTTCCAATAACGCGATCGCCAGAGAAAGTTTAATTGATAAGTTCATGAATACTGACAAATTTTTTTTGAACTTCTCATGTTCATTCTTGTTTTTCAAACGTTGTTGAAATGGTGGAGGTATCTTGGGTAAAGGGTGCATGACTTTTGGAACTTGCACTTGTTGCTCCACTTCCTCCTGTAGTTTTTTTGTAAGGTTTTGTCGGATAGGTAATTCTTTTTCCTCCACATCTTGACTCTCTTAATGCTTTTGAGGATCCTCATCTTCCATCACACTCCCTATTGGCACCTCGCTGCTACGGATAACTACAACCAGCTCTCTTTCAATATCTTCCATCGGTGTTTTGGACATTAATTGAGATGATAATAGACTCAATCTACCTTCCAGCATTTTGATGGCATCAGCACGAGAATTCACTTTACTGTTCAATGATGAAAATTCATCTATCATCCCTTTTAGCAAATCATCAGAGCCCTCAACTTTATCGAGGATGCGCGACAAGAAATCATTTACCCGAGGACTACTTTCACTCCCTTTATATTTTGGGCTTTCACTCAAGTGCGTATGGTCTTCCTCATGATCATCTTGCTCAGTCCAATCTTGCCAATATCTCCTTGGTTCTTCACCCCTATAATAGTTCCAACCATGATTTCCGCCCCGCTGTTGATAGCGCGGGTGGAAACCCTCCACATTTTTTCTTAAGCTCCAACCTTTATTCTCCCCCTGTCTTGAGTAACCGAAAGTAGAACCCTCCTTAACTCGAAACACTCCATGTGTCCCCTTCATATGTTCTTGTAGAATTTCTATATGAGACAACATCTTTTTGATGTTTTTGTTCCTTTCTCTTTCTTTATCGATTTGTTCTTGTGTTAACCGGAAGCACAGTGGAAACTTCATCATCCTTGGTGTACCATGCCTGGTTTACTTTAGTCTTACCATCTACGAGAAATGAGGCTACTTCAAATGAATGTAACATATTTCCTCCTTGCACCAATTGATCAACTATCCCTTTATTAACCGAGTCCAGACTACGGTAAAAGTATTGGAGTAAGAATTCATCTGGTAGTCCATGTGTTGGGCACTTACGCTAAAATCTCTTGAACTTTGTCCATGATTCGTGAAGTGGTTCACCTTCCTCTTGCTTGAAATTATGTGTGTCGTCTCTCAGTTTCGTCATTCTTGATGGAGGGAAGAATCTTTCATGAAATGCCATAATCAGCTCCTCCCATGATTTGATGGAGTTGTTTGGAAGCTCAACCAACTATTTAGTAGCTCCCTTGGTCAATGATAATGTAAATAAGCGAAGCCATATGGATTCTTGAGATAAATTCTTGAATGATAAAAGGGTGCACACTTCCACAAAGCTTTGTATATGTTCGTACAGATCTTCATGCTCTAACCCTCCAAATAAATCTCTTGAATGTATGAGTTGAAGTGTTGGCTAGTAACTTCGAACATTGCATTGTCGTCGGCTTGTGGCATGCAAATTTCACCCACCTCACTCACATGGGCAGGGTTGTAAACACTATTACCATCCTCGATGTCATCTCGATGAAGAGCATCACCTGTTCGGTGGCCCGCTTGGCAGCTATTCTCCCCGTTTGCACTCATATGTCATGTTGTGACACACAAATATTCAAAGCAAAATTGCAGATTAAGTGATTAATCTACAACTAAGAAGAACCAAAATTTTACTAATCTAAACATTCTCAAAGAACACCACTCCCCGGCAGTGGCGCCATTTTGATGTTTGCGTAATCAAGACACAACTTTCGAAGCAAGTGTCTACGATTGTACAATAGTTTAGTAACCTAACCATGGGTTAAATTCATCCGAAGAGAGTGGTTTTAAGAATTTAAAGAAAATAAAATTTAGTTCAAACTTGTAGTAGTTAAAGACATTAACGAGTAAAAACATTGTAAATTAAAGGGGGGACACAAGAGTGTCAATTAACAATGGGGTTTTTTGTCACTAGTAAATAAAAACAACAAAATAAACATGGGTTTCTAAATAATGAGAGGGAATCCTTGGGATGTGACAGAAATACGGGTTAATCTAGATTATTGGGTACATACTTTCGATAGAAGATTCATAGAATAATTGTGACTAGGCTAGACTTTGAAGGGGGTAAGCTCTCTCTCGAGCACCTTACCCCGTTTCAAAAGCTTTCCTCTCGGACACTTTCTTGACGCATGAAGACCAGTCTAAGCTTTAACCCACTCACTCTCTCGAGTTGAGCGTGTGGACATGAGACTAGGGTTCACTCTCTCGAGTTGAACTTCATGTCGACCCACTCAGACCGGCCATCAATTTAGTGGTCTTAATTTTACGACCTCTCTCTCGAGCAAGCCGAAAACACATATATGAAATTATATTTGCATCTACAACCTCATTAAGTACATCCACAACCACTAAACGAAATCACATTTAAACTACAAATAGACTATCAGCAAGCAAGACCCACCAACTAATCTAACCCATATTCACAAAATCACATCCAAAGAATTGGGGTTCTTAGCCACACATCAAAAGATTGAAATTTATACCTAAATGAGCTTGCATTCAAATGGGTATGAAGATTTATGTCTAGTTACAGGCCAAGATTGAAGAATCCAAGAGACCTAATTCCGAATCCTTAAAGATGAAACCCTCTTCTTCTTCAAGTCTTCAAAACCCTCAAAATGTACTATTCTATATGAAAACTATCATACTTGTTCGAATCTAAGTGAAAATTATAATAATTTTTCCACACTAAAACTAAAACACTAACTAGTATTTATAGGTATCACATATTTGTGCTATAGCGGATTGTTTGGCGTCATTAGTCGGAATCACCGATCAACTCAGTGATTCACCCTTTGGTGTAGTTCATCTCCGTCTTGCACTAGCCTTCAGCATCATCGTGCTCTGGGTCATTGGGCGGTAGGGTATTGCTTCGCGAAACTGGAACAAAAGGCAAAGTAAAACCCTTCAGTGACTCCCCAAGTAGACTTGGCGATCCTCAGGCCTTTATTTCTTCGTTCTTTTCAGCCTTTCCGTTCCTTTTTGCGACGTAGTGTCCATGCTTTCCTTAAAACTTCAAATACCTAAAACTTAAGGGTTTTCATCAGATATTGAGATAAAATAGGCATTTGAGGACACAGTTTCTATCAAAATATAGCCATGAATGTGTCCAATTTATTGACTCATCAGGTGACCGCAAGAAGAGTGGAAGAGTAGATTGATAATGAGGGAGTTCCTCCTCACGATCCTGAGGGTCCTCAAGAGCCTCAAGTTCCTCAAGCTACTAATTATGAAGGGGCTATGGCAAATGTGTAAATAAGGTCGGCCCTCCAAACATTGACTCATTGTTTAACGGCTCAAGTAACTAGGGATGCTAGAGCTCATGTGAACCCTAATGAGAGCACCATGGGTTCAAGGTTGAGAAACTTCACAAGGATGAACCCTCATAAGTTCTTTGTTTCTAAAGTGGGTTAAGACCCTCCAGAGTTCCTAGAAGAGATTTACAAGAATGTTGATACTATGGGGGTCACTTCTAGAGAGAAAGCAGAACTAGCCGCGTATCAATTGAAGGGTTTGGCCCAAGTTTGTCATACTCAATGGAAGGGGAAGAGGCTGGAAGGAGCGGGTCCCATAGGTTGGGAAGCATTCAAAATGGCATTCCTTGATAAGGTCTTTCCCCATGAGAATAGGGAGGCCAAGGTGGAAGAATTTATCAACCTTCGTCAAAGATGTATGGGTGTTGAATAATATTCTCTTAAGTTTACCGAATTGTCCGAGTATGCTCCGTCCATGGTGGCGGAGCGTAGAGATGAGATGAGTAGATTTGTAATAGGTATGTATAGCTTAGTGAGAAAAGAATGTCATACGACTATGTTTCTCAATGGAGGATGAGAAACTCCAAGAAAAGAATAGAGATGTGAAGAGGCCGAAGACCGGTGATAGGAATTCTTCAAAGGGTAATTCTGATGGTCAAGGGCGACCATGGTTCAAGAGAAGGTATTCCAACCAAGGCTCCTCTAGTACTACAAGGGTTAAGAAGGATAGGATGCCAAATCCTAAGCCTCAAGGAGGCAATAGTGGCGGATCTTCCATGACAAGGCCTACTTGTTTTAAGTGTGGCAACGAACATGAGGGCAAGTGTCTTGTTGGAACGGATGGTTGATTTCGTTGTGGGAAGAGTGGTCATATATTGAGAGATTGTCCCATGCTAAAGGTACAAGGAAGAGAGTGTAAGCAAGTCCCTCCTAGTGCCTCAAATTTTGATGCTCCCAAGAAGAGCCGCTTCTATGCTCTCCAATCCCGAAGTGACCAAGAGGGATCCCCGGATGTGGTGACCGGTATGTTACAAGTCTTTTCTATCGATGTTTATGCATTGTTAGACCCCGGTGCCACTTTGTCTTTTGTTACACCTTTTGTGGCTATGAAATTTGAAATACTCCCCGAAGTGCTATTACAGCCTTCTTCAGTGTCTACCCCAGTGGGTGACTCGGTAGTGGAAAAAAGAGTATATAGGAGTTGTCCTATTTCTTTGTCTCATAAATTCACTTTCATTGACTTGATAGAATTAAACATGCTAGACTTTGATGTCATTGTAGGCATTGAGTGGTTGCATGCATGTTTTGCATCTATTGATTGTAGAACCCGAGTGGTTAAGTTTCAACTTCCAAATGAGCCTACTTTAGAATGGAAGGGGGGAAATTCTATCCATAGAGGTCTTTTTTTATCATGTCTAAAAGATAGTAAAATTATCTCCAAGGGATGCATTTACCACATTGTTAGGGTTATGGATGTTGAATCAGAGACTACTTCGTTAGAGTCGGTCCCCGTTGTGAGTGAGTTTTCGGAAGTCTTCCCCGATGACTTGCCCGGCATTTCCACCAAATTGGAAATAGACCTTGGCATTGATCTTTTGTCGAATACACAGCCCATATCCATTCCCTCTTATCAGATGGCTCCGGCCGAATTGAAAGAGTTGAAGGAACAACTCAAGGACTCGTTACACAAGGGTTTTATTCAACCAAGCATATCTCCATGGGGGGCACTGGTATTGTTCGTAAAGAAGAAGGATGGGTCCCTTAGGATGTGTATAGACTACCACCAATTGAACAAGGTAACTATAAAGAATAAGTATACACTTCCTAGGATTGACTATTTGTTTGATCAACTTCAAGGGGCTAACTATTTCTCTAAAATAGATCTTTGTTCGGGTTACCATCAACTAAGGGTAAAAGGATGTGACATTGCCAAGACGGCCTTTAGGACCCAGTATGGTCACTACAAATTTGTGTTTATATCTTTTGGGTTAACTAATGCCCCGTCGGGATTTATGGACCTAATGAATAGGGTATTTAGGCAATATCTTGATTCGTTTGTGATCATCTTTATCGATGATATTTCGATCTATTCAAGGAGTGAAGTTGAACATAAGGATCATTTGAGGATAGTAGAGCAATTCCTTAAATACCACCAATTATATGCTAAGTATAGTAAGTGTGAGTTTTTGCTAAGGTCGGTTGCCTTCCTTGGTCATATTGTGTCGGGCATGGGTATTGAGGTTGATTTTAAGAAGATGGATGCGGTCAAGAGTTGGCCTAGACCTCTAACTCCTACTAATATTAGAAGCTTTTTGGTTTTGGCCAGTTTTTATAGGAGATTTTTTTAGGGTTTCTCCTCCATTGCTTCTCAATTGTCGACCTTGACTCAAAAGAAAGCTAAATTTGTGTGGTTGGAGGCTTGTGAGAAAAGCTTCCAAGATTTTAAAGATAAACTTACTTCTGCTCCGGTGTTGACCTTACCGGAGGGTACCTACGGGTTTGTGGTATATTGTGACGCTACTCAAGTGTCTTTTGGATGTGTCCTTATGCAACATGGTAAAGTGATTGCCTATGCTTCGAGGAAACTCAAGGTACATGTAAAGAATTATCCAACTCATGATCTCGAATTGGTGGCAATGGTGTTTACCATGAAAATATGGAGGCACTGCCTATATGGGGTCCATGTAGATGTTTTTACCAACCACAAGAGTCTTCAATATGTGTTTAGCCAAAAAGACTTGAATCTCCGAAAAAGAAGGTAATTGGAACTTTTAAAGGATTATGACATTAGTGTCCTTTACCACCCCGACAAAGCTAATGTAGTTGCAGATGCCCTAAGTAGATTGTCCATGAGTAGTGCGGCTCATATAGAAGATGAGAACAAGAAATTGGTTCCTGATGTGCATAGATTGGCCCGGTTAGGTGTCAAACTGATGGATTCCACCAAGGGTGGATTCATGGTCCATCATAGTTTCTAATCGTCATTTGTGGTTGATGTGAAGTCTAAACAACACCTTGATCCTATATTAATGGAGTTGAAATAGTCAGTTCTCAACAAGTTCGTTGAGGCTTTCTACCAAGGGAGAGATGGGGTGCTTAGGTACCAAGGTAGATTATGTGTTTCGGATGTTGATGGCCTAAGAGAGAAATTTTTAGAAGAGGCTCATGGTTCGCGGTATTCAATTCATCCGGGAGCCACCAAGATGTACCATGATTTCTGGGAAGTCTATTGGTGGAATGGCATGAAAAAAGATATAGCGGGTTTTGTGGCCAAATGTCCGAATTGTCAACAAGTTAAGACCGAACACCTAAAACCGAGAGGTTTGTTCCAAGATATAGATATTCCCACTTGGAAGTGGGAGGAGGTGAATATGGACTTTGTGGTGGGTTTTCCTCGTACTCGTAGGTAACATTATTCTATTTGGCTCATTGTTGATAGGATGACTAAATCAACCCACTTCATTCCCGTCAAGGTTTCTTTTTTAGAGGAAGACTATGCCAAGTTTTACATCAAGGAAATAATGATGTTGCATAGGGTTCCTTTGTCTATCATTTCGGATCGGGGTACTCAATATACTTCACATTTTTGGAAGTCATTCGAACAAGGGCTTGCTACCATTTTTAAACTTAGTACCGTTTTCCACCCTCAAACGGATGGTCAAGAGGAACACACCATTCAAACCATAGAGGACATGTTGAGGGAGTTTTTGATTGATTTCAAGGGCAACTGGGATGACCATCTCCCATTGATAGAATTTTCCTACAAAAATAATTACCACTCAAACATTACCATGGCTTCATTTGAAGCAATATATTGTAAGTGGTACAGATATCCAGTTGGTTGGTTTGAAGCAGGTGAATTTACTCTAATTGTTCCCGAACTAGTTTATGATTCCCATTGAAAAAGTTCAACTCATTAGAGAGAGGTTGAGGATAGCCCAAAGTCGGCAAAAATCATATGCCGATGTTAGAAGGAGGGATCTTGATTTTGATGTTGGTGATTAGGTCTACTTAAAATTCTAACCTATGAAGGGTGTGATGAGGTTCGGTAAGAACGGGAAACTTAGTCCCCAGTATGTGGGCCCATACCAAATCTTAAAACGTGTTGGGAAAGTTGCATATGAATTAGACATGCAAAATGAGTTGGCTCCGGTTCACCCGGTGTTTCATGTTTCCATGCTTAAGTAGTTCGTTGGTGATTTGTTATCCATCATTCTTTAGAGGGTTTATGAGTGGATGAGAGTCTTTCTTTTGAAGAGGTTCCGTTAGAGATTTTAGACTGGTAAGTCAAGAGGTTGAGAAACAAGGAAGTAGCTTCCATTAAGGTTCTATGGAGGAATCAATTAGTTGAGGGTGCTACATAGGAGGCTGAGGTCGATATGAAGTCCTGCTATTCTCATCTTTTTCATTCTACTTCTATTCAAGCTCGAGGTAAGTAGTTCCTCTTCAATTTTAACTGTTTCGGGAGTCATGTGTATTGTATGAGTTTTCCATGATTTCCTTATGTTGTGCATTTTCTTGTGAGAATTCATTATTAGCATAAAAATTAAGTTTTCATGATTTATATGTTCCTCATGTTGATTTGTATATTAGTATGATGATTGCATATTTCACTTCAGGAGGTGAATTGATGAACATTCTTAGTTATGTTTTGATGAAATAACATGTTGACTCCATATTATGGTGTTGAGCTTGTTTGACTGGGAGAAGGTAGTTCCTCCCATGTTTATGTGAATTGATGAGTTTCATGCATATTGGGTTAGTAGATGTAGTTCCTACTTCCTTGTGTTGCTTTGACCATGTCTTTTGATGGAGTTGAAGTTTCCTCCTTTTGAATAGTGCATGGGGTGAATAGTGCATTAATAAGTTTTGCACATTTCTTATGTCCCATGCATGATGGGCTGCTAGTCTAGAGTTTCTAACTTAGTTTGGTGTCTAGATTATCATTCGAGGACGAATGTCTCCAAGGGGGAGAAAATGTAACACCCCAAAAATCTAATGACCTAAGCTAGAGCCTAAATAAGATTAACATGAAGATTAGAGTCGTAAAATAACTTCCCTAACTTAATACTAAGGTCCTAGTGCCTAAACGTCAAGTCATGGCCCCCCAAGGGTCCTTGAGAAGGGCCAAGGAACTACGCCAAAAAGCTGTCAAAATAGCATGGTCCACTAAAAGGGCACCCACGCTTCGTGGGTGGACTCACACCTCGTAGGTGGGGCTCATGAGTGAGGCCTTGGTCAAGTCCAAAAAGACAAGCCTCAGACCCAACCCACGAGTGACCAGTATGGTCCATGGGTCTATCCACGGCCCGTTGGTTAGGGTCGTGGATGGAGTCTGTAAATGCTGTCATTAACTCGACCAAGGCTTAGCCAAAGGCATAAATTCCAAGAGTTAATATATTACTGTGGGGTCGTTTTAATTCACTATTTTAGACCTATATAAATACTTCTAACTCATTAAACTCCAGTTAACACTTCAGAACTAACAAGACTCAAATTGAAAACCAACTCCCCTGTCCAAAAATTCTCTCTCTAAGACTCCATTGAAGAGCAAGGTCAAGTTCAATCTAGGGTTTCAAGAACCAGCCTTTATTCCAAAATTTCTTGTGGAAATCAACCTAAGGTATGGATTATTTTAATCCTTGGGTAGCTATCACCAAAGAAACCCCTTCAAACTATGTTTTAAGACTTCCAAAAACTTAGGGTTTCATTCTATGATTGGGTCTTTCTCCGAAACATTTTCAATTATTTAATTATGTTTTAGTATGATTTATTATGATGATTTATTATTGGATTAATGGAGTATTGTTGGATTTTGATGAAAATCTCCCTTGGACCCATGATTTCCCCTTCCTCCTAAATTGTGAACTAAGGTGTGACTTGATTAATCATGGGAGCTTGACAATTGATTATGTTTACATTTATTAATTTGTTGAAGCATGAAATCCCTCCATCTAATGTGATAATTCTAGAAGTTAGGGTTGATCTTGATTCCTAGCCTTGAAGGGCAATAACTAGGGTTTGTATTTGTTGATGAAGATTGTATATGAACTCATGATTCACCTATGTAGTGATGATCCTATGACTATTGTGTATTGGTGACATTGATGCCATACCGTTCTCCCCTATACCCTTACACTTGATTATGCATGAAAGGTCTATAATTATGATAATGTTGGTGTGTTGATGTAAAGGCTATTCTCATGAAACACTATGAACATGATGTGAGAGGTTTACTCACTTATTAATGATTCTAATGTTGAAAGGAAATTCTCACCTGATGAATCCATGAGCTACCATGATGCTATGATGGTTTGAGTGCTAGGTATTCTTCCTTGAAGATGAATCCAAATTAAAGACTTAACATGATTATTAAAGGGAATTAAACTTAGCACCAAGTGGAAAGGAACATGAGATGGAAACCTTATACCTCAGTTAGTCCGGGTTTCTAGTAGCAATCTCTCTCCCTATCCCATAACTATGTGCCCACATAGATCTTTTAGCTATTTGATCCACCTATAAGCTAAACATTTTAGTTCTACCTTAGGCAAGTAAGACACCTCTTTTCGGTGTAGGGCATGACACCTCCAATTGACAAGAACATGATTAAACTATCAACAAGAACATGAGTTATGTTCTATGATTACTTAAGGGTTTTACTTAGTGTGAGTGGAGGTATGGGACTTCACTTATGCATTGCACAAGTAAGCTTTGAGAGTGATTGTGGTATGTGCTTGATGACATGATGCTTTATGAGTTAATGCATGTTTTACATGAATATGAACCATGACAATGAACCATGTATATGAACCATGAGTATGAACATGAACATGAATACAAGCTATATCTATGACTATTGATAAGCCTTGCTTAGTATGAGTGGGGGTATGGGACTTCACTTGTACATTGCATAAGTAGACTTATAAAGGGGTTATGGTGTAGTTTCCTTATGATATAAACATGTAAGAATCTATGTATGTATGATATGACTTAATGTTAAGATTGACTTCCTTATTATGAACTATGAACATGAATGTCTCTTTGTCATTTAGTGTTGGTTAATGATGAAATCAAGGTAAGTTATGCATGCCTATGGTAGCCTATGGCGGCTTATGGAATGGTTTGACTTTGTGAATACTCTAAATGTTCATGATGGCTTTTAAACTTGACAAAAGCATGATTTCAACTACATGTCCCTTTTATGCATGTTTGAAGGATTTTTGTGCATGGCTTCCATAATTAGTACATTATTTGTGCCAACCCATATTATATACATTTTCTTAGAAGTGTAGGTTCCGGTCGTTGAGACGTACTTCTTCTTTCAAGTAAAGCTTGGGTTGACTATTCCCTAAGCATGGTGAGTCCTCAAGAGTTCAAGGAAAAGATGTTATTCTTTCTAGTTTCCGTTGTATTTTCCATATTCAAGACTATGTTGTAAATGGTTATGTCCCTAAGATTGTATTCGATCGTATTAGACGGTTTCTTTGAGACAAGGTCTAGACTCTTATATTCCTTTATGAAAAAGACTTCCATTGTAAAAGTTTAAAATTCCGCATCATTTCTATATGCTTATGTTCATGAATATGCTAAGGGATTGTATGAGACCCCTGCGGGATCAAGTATGTCGTGTTACGTCTAAGGGGTACCCCTGGGTCATGACATGTACTAACACATACTCTTGCCTACATTTCTTATCAAAATGTAATGTCCGGCGACATTGACTCTCACACTTGCGGCTAGATTGATAGTTGATCGAGGAGTGAAGATTTGGTAAATCCTCATATCATTCGAGGATTGGACCACCCCCTTTCTTACATTCTTTTATTTTCATGTTTGGACTACTGTATGTGTAACACTCTGGAAATTAGTAGCCTAAAGTAGAGCTTAACCTGAGGTTTATAGTAATGGATGTAATTCCCCGTACTCAAAATAGAGGGTTTTGTGTTAGAACCTTCAAAGGACCAAGCATGGGTCCTTGTGGAGGACCCTGCAAAACTGCCTGGGCAATGACAAATAGAAGGACCTAAGCCCCATTTGTCAGTGCAAGCCCTGTGGGTGGGCCATAGGTCCAATTTCTTGATGCGAACCTGAAGAACCAAAACCATGGTTGACCAGCACGGACCGTGGGTCAACCCACGGCCCGTCACCGTGGTCTCGTGGTTGGGGCAAAATGGGGCAGTGATGTGTTTAAGTTGGGGACGTAATGGAACTTTTTGGTTTTTACTTAATATTCACTGAAGTCGTTTTAGCCTAATTTAGACCAACTATATAAGGGTTTTAGACCACTAAATTAAGTCAATCATCTCATTATTTTTAAAACCAAAATCAATTCCCAAAACTTCATAGTCTTTAAATATTCTCTCTCTACAAAACTCAAAGAAGAAGAAGAAGAAAAAGGAAGTTGGAGCTAGAGTTGAAGAAGATATGGTCTTCACATCAAATTCATAGGGCTTTGTGATAAAGGTATGGTAGCTGTTCATCCATGGTTAGAATTCATCCATGGAGCCCCTTCAAAACCCCAATTTCAAAGATAGAAATCACCAAAATCTAGGGTTTAATTCCAAAATCATGGCTTCCTTTCAAAAATGATTATAATGCCTGAATTACTTTATCTTATGTATGATTTGATGACTACTTATTTTTTTATGTTGAAATCCCCAATAACCCATGAAATCCCCATATTTCCCAATTATGACATTGTGATGCGGGTTTGTTGATGAAAGAAGAATGTTATGGGATTATGCACATAGTTATTCAGTTACCTGAATTATGTTGATATCCGTGTCTAATGCTTGAATTCGAGATATGTTGATTGAAAGTAGGTATAACCTTAAGGAGGTAAAGTATGAGATGATGCTTGTTTTATGAAGTTTATGTAAATGCTTTAATGATGCTTTGAGAGTGAACTGTTATTCATTATATTGTTCTTGTTGTGGGCTGATTGAAAGGTTATTCTTATGAAGCTTAGTGATCAATGTTGTGGAAGGTTGATCTTACTTGGTAAGGGTTCTAAGGTTGAAAGGCCTTTTCTCACCTAATTGAATCTAAGAGTAGAAGTGATCATGGATGGTGATTGTCATGGATGGGTTGTAAGGTTGAAAGGCCTTTGCTCATGCATGGTCTAAAAATCTATTCTAATGAATTAACCTGAATTGATTGTCAAGGACATCTTTCCATAAGACTTGAGTTAAGTAAAACTCAATAACTATCTTGTGTGATTTATACTTAGCACCGAGTGGATATTGAAATGAGATGGAGGCTCACACGTAGTTGAGTCCCGGCTTCCAAAATGAGAAGTCTCACCTAGTAGAGTTCGGGTCTCCCAAAGCATGTCTCATGAGATCGAAGCCTTCACCTAGTGGAGTCCGGGTTTCTAGTAGCAATCTCTCTATCCCATAAACTATGTTCCCCCTATAGGTTATCTAGCTACTCGATCTACCTAATTTAAGAGTTCGTGCTTCTACCTTAGGCAAGTAGAACAACCCTTTTCGGTGTGGGAGTCACCGGATTCCATGTAAAATCACATGGTCTCATGTCAGTTAAAGTTATTTACCACATAAAGTAATGATGAACTAAGACATGCTTGAAGAGGCATCTCATAGTGTTCAAATACAATGAACTAAGACATGCTTTATGAAGTATCTCATAGTGTTTAGAATAATAAGGAATTAAGATGTGCTTGAGAAGTACCTCATAGTGTTCAAGAATTTCAAATGTTGATGAATATGAATGATGGCCTAAAGATGTTTACTTAGTATGGGTGAGATTTATGGGGTACTATTCATGCATTGCACAAGTATGCTTAAGGGTAGTTATTAAGTGTTTCTCTTATGTTATACTTGTTAATGTATTGACTATGCTTATTACTTAAGACTTCTACTATCTTATATGATGTTCAGACTTGGCATATAGCATGATTTATAATGAAATGTCCCTTTTAGAATGTCTTAAATGTTTTTATGCATGGCTGTCATACTTAGTGCATTTTTGTACTAAAGCCTATTTTTCCTACATTTTCCCCAAGTGTAGGGTTTGGTTCTCAAGGTGATCATTCTAGTGGCTAGAGCTTGGGCTTTGCTATCTTCCGAACTTCTTGGTGAGTCCTCATGTTTTGAGGATGGCTTTTTCTCATGATGTAGTTTCCTTTATTGTATTTCCCTTTTGGACATGTTGTATCGGGTAGGCCCTATTTCATTCAAGTATTGTAATATATGGCTATATTGAGAAAACTCTAGACTTCCGCTTCTTCTATGAAAAACTTTTAAGACTTGAAACGTGTTTTACTCTTTATAGTTCTATTCTTATGTTACGGTAAGCTAAGTGTCTTATATGGAGCCTTTCGGTGTTCTGTGTGCCTTGTTACATCTTTGGGGTACCCCTGGGTCATGACAATATGAGTTGTTTCCCAATCTTATTCTTATCTTTAGATGGTTAGAGACAATTTTATTAGACTTGCGCTCTTTCTGTGAAAGACTTTGATTGTATGGAAAAGTTTTTAAATTTCCATACCATTTACTATTAATTAATGTTATGATATGATAAGTGGCTTGTATGAGGCCTCTCGGGGTCTTATACCCCTTGTGACATCTAGGGGGTACCTTGGGTCGTGACATCAAACCGCATTCCCTTGGTCTGCTGATTAATCAAACTTCATCCTATGTGGGCTGTTACTGGAAGATTTGAGTAGCCATTAGAAGCGAAAATTCTTATTTGATGTGAAGAGATATGTATGGAATGAACCCTTCCATTTTAGTGAATGCGCTGACAATATTATGCGGCATTTTGTGCCTAAAGTTGTGGTTTAAGAGATACTTGAAGCCCTCCATGCTTCGCTAGTAGGGAAACATCATGGAGGACAACATACAACATCTATAGTGTTACAATGTGGTTACTATTGGTCCACATTGTCTAGAGATGACCATGCCTTTTGTAAGTTTTGTGTTCAATCTCAAATGCGAGTGAGTATCTCTATGATGCATGAGATATTGTTGTCACAAATTCTTGAGATTGAACTATTTGCTGTTTTGGGGATAGATTTCATGGGACTTTTCCCACAGCTCTTTTGGGAACAAGTACATCTTAGTGGCAGTGGATTATGTGTCTATATTGGTGGAGGCAATAGGTTTACCCTATAATGAAGGGAGACGTGTCACAAAATTCCTACATAAACACCTTCTCACGGGGTTTGGGACTCCAAGGTCCATAATAAGTGATGGTGGCTCTCACTACTTGTACAATTGTTAATTTGTGGAACTTCTATCTATGTACGAGGTGAAACACAATGTCGCCACATTACACCATCTACAACCTATTATGCAAGTTTTCGTATCCAACAGAGAGATAAAGACAAATTTAGACATAATAGTAAATGTACACCTTGCTGATTTTTCAAGAAGCTTGATAATGCACTTTGGGCTTATAGAATAGCTTTCAAATCCCCTATTGGCATGTCTCTATGAAAATTGGTATTTGGGAAAGCATGTCATCTTCCAGTTTAGTTAGAGTAGAAAGCCTTATGGTCATTGAAGAGGGAGCATTTAAATTCGGATGTGGCTGCAAAAAATTTTGTGAGTCAACTACTTGAATTTAATGAGTTTTGATTACGTGAATATGAGAGCTCCGCCCTCTATTAGAAAGTGAAGCATTGGCATGATGACAAAATTTTGCATCGAGAGTTTAGAGTTGGTTAGCTAGTCTTCCTTTTAAACTCATGATTGAAACTCTTCCCGGGTAAACTAAAGTCAAAGTAGACTGATCTGTAGGTGGTCACTATGATGTATGGGAATGGACAAAATGAATCTTAACATTTCAAGGTTGTAAAATTCAAAGTTCATGGCCAAAGGTTGAAAGTATACTTTGGGGAGGGTTGTGACGTGAGAGTTATTACAGTGGCATACTGGGATAATGCTTGGAAGCACGTCCACATCATGGCACAATGTTAAATCAAGTGCTTCTTTGGAGGCAGCCCAAGTATTAGTTGATTTCAATAATATTTGTCAGTTGTGCAGGATAGAGAGAAGATAGGCGATTTGGAGGCCCAACTAGGCAATCCGTCAATATCACTATGCGAAGCTCCAATGGGTTTGCCCATTGGACACCTCAACTTTGTGAACATTCTATCATATTCGGGGATGTACATCCCTAACTCGACAATCCACCAATGATGTTGGGTGAACGCGACTAAGCTCATCGAATTAGTTACAAATTTTTTGGGTATGCAGAGTTTCTGGACTGAGCTAGATCAACCTTTTTCCTAGGTGACCGCTTTTACTATTGCACCACAACCTCTACCTCCTATTCCCTTACTACAGGACCAATCAAAGATGATGATTTATCATTTTGGTAATGAGGAGTCTCAATATGGGTTGAGAAGCGCACACGTACTAATGTTAAAATTATGGATTATTCTGGAGATAGAGCTTCAAAGAGGGTGCATCCTACACTCGAAGTGGCTATCCATGCTTCTATCCAATCTTTGGAGATGCGATTAAAAAAGGCAAAGAAACAGAGTATTGGAGCGTCAAGCTCGGGGGATGCTACTAATGATGTCCCTCAAACTGAGTCAGAGACACCTTTTGTCGCAAGAGACACCTTTTGTCGCAACAGGTTCCACAACATTGGGACAACCCCAATCTAGTTAGTACACAACTCTTAGCTTCCACATCTTTGTCTTCACCATACATTTTATATATTTAGTTCATTGAGGACATTGAAAAGTTATTATCTGGGGTGGGATGAAATGCTTGAGAGTTTCTAGATGAAGTCTGAGTATCCTTGACACTTGGATCTTTCCTTGGGGTGTTATTGTTTGTGGTTTTTTCCTTGAGGACCTTTTAGTTTCCATTGAACGAGAGTGTTTAGGATGTAATTGTATATTTGAAATTAGTCTAGTATGAAAGGGCATAATTGTCTATATTTAATTAAAAACTAAACACCTCCAAACTTTTTGTTAAATCTATCTAAGCTGATAGAACTAACTTAAGCTAAAGAATGAACCAGATAAATTAATACTTTATAATGCAACCATTTTTCATTTGTTTTGTGAGGTTTGTGGTCATTCTGACGGTATGTGTCAATCTGGAACTTGCTCCATTAGTCTTCGTAGGATAATTGAATTGTTAATGATGAAAAGATTATAGGCTATTTTAAAAAAATAAATCCATAAATCCTAAAATCAACCAACCAAATGAAAATATTCCCCTCAATCAAAATATTTGGGACTTGAGTAAACCTTTTATTAAATTAAGAGATTCACCTTCCCTACTCTAAATTGTAAGGCTTTGTTTTACTCTCGTTGCTCATTGGACGTTCTGCACCTCAACTCAATTTGAAAGCCTTAGTTGAGGGGTGCCAACTATAGAGGAAAGTGAGAAAAGAAAGGCATATGAAAAGAATATTGTAATGAGAAAAAAAGAAACTAATAGAATTTGGTCACAAAAAAGAAAATTAAAATAAATGAATGATAATAGGAAGAAAATATTTAAAAGAAGAGAAAAAATCAAAAGCCACACCAGAGCATTGTTGAAATGAGGAGGAGGAAAATAGGTGAAATGATTATTGGTTGTGAAATGAATAAATAAGACAATATATTGTCAAGGAGGGCAAAAAGTAACTATTAATCTAAATACACCACACCTAACTCTGACCCTACGCTACAAGCCAAGAAAGTCCTATTGTGACCCTAATCTAACTGTTCAAGAGTCTAAATTTGAAAATAGGGGAAAGCCTATGGTATTATGCATGTATAATACTCCCTCCGTCCCATTTTATGTGGCACTTTTGGATATCGAGATTCAAACAAGTCTATCTTTGACCGTAAGTTTTCATATATCCTTTTACTATTTTGAATAATAAATTATTGTGATTTATAGTACTATTTACGTAATTTACAAATATATAATTTTTATTTTAAAAATATTGAAGATTCCATAGGCAAATTTCCGATCAAAGATAAATTGTCTGACCCTCGAAAAATGAAAAAGGCCACATAAATTGGGACAGAGGGAGTACTAAATTTCTTTGTTGAGACAGTGTGTATACCGAGTCCCTATTTTTGAAAAGTATCTTAAAATCTGTTTGAAATCAAGGCTTTTTGTGGCAAGGGCACACGTGGCACTGTCGAAAGGTCATTATCTTAGTGATTGTTGTTTATGCATGTGAATATGTCCATTTGTATAGTTATGTCATAAACTAATCTGCATATGTTACCTTATTTGAGTGAAGACATGCTTCCACTATGTTTATAAATTAAAAATGGAGGATGTTTTGTTTGGAAAAAACCATCTAATTGTTAAATTCTAGTATATATTTTGCAGAAGTTTGTTAGGGGTTACGTGTTGGCGCATTTCGGAACTGTCAGGTTTTTACCGATTATGGTAGAAAATGGCCCCGAATGGGCTGCCCAGCCCTTCCTTTAAGCTTTAACAGTGAATATTTTGTGTGTTGTAGATTTGTGTTGTTCCGAACCCTGAATTATGATACATGTTTTGGGGGCTAAATTAGACTTCTTGATGAAGTCAATTCCACAATTTTTGGGTGTTGGTCCCACATTTCTCATTTTAACCCCAATTTTGATCCATCTCTGTTCAATCTATTTTTGTGGCTAAATGATTTTCTTAATATTGTAGTCCTATTAAATAAGGTTGCAGCATTGGAGGTTTTACGAAAGGGAAACTCTCTAGAGTTGTGATTTGGAGTGCGCGAAACTAATGAGTCCTATATTTTGACTCATCTAGGGCTTTGTTTTAATACTTTATAGTCCTCAAATGCCTATTTATGATCCGAACATAAGTTCAAATGTTTTTTTGTTGAAAGGAAGGAAAAAGTAGCAAGGTGATGAGTCCTCAAATTGGACTCATTTAGGGCTATATTTTGACAGAATTAGTGTCCTCAAATGCATATTTTTTCTCAATATATGATGAAAACCCTTAAGGTTCAGGTATTTGGAGTTTGAGGGAAAGCATGGACACTACTTAGCAAAGTAGAACAAAGGCAGCTGAAAGAACGACGCAATGATGATATGAGAATCGCTGAACCCATTCGGCGTGTCACCAAACGGTCTTATCCTCGCCTTTTGTTCCAGTGTGCTGAGCCCTAAAGGAAAGGATCAAATGGATGGTCAAAAGGAGCAGTCGGCGTATCGCCGAGCAGTTCCACTAAGCAGTACTATGTCGCCCAAAGATCCAAAGCACGACGATGCTGAAGCATAGAGGAAGACGACGATGAAACATACCACATTGCGGAACGACGAGTTTATCGGCGATTACAACTAACTGCGCAGAGTGATCCGCTGTAGCACAAATTATTGACAACTATAAATACTCGTTCAGAGTTGGGGCTTATTATCACATTTTTAATATATAATTTTTGACATAGATTTTTGAGTTCTAATTTTGGAGAGGGTTTTGAAGAACTTTAAGATTCAAAGGGTTTCAACTCCAACAATTTGGGTTTGGATCTCTTGGATTCTTTACACTTGGCTTGTTTTGAGACTAAAATCTTCATACCCATTTGAATGCCAACTCATTTTGGGATAAATTTCTCTCTATTTTACCTGTCTAGCTAAAACCCCAATTCTTGGGGTGTGATTATGCGAATATGTGTAAGATTAATTATTGGGTCTTGCTTGCTGGTAGTTTATTTGTTGTTTAGATGTGATTTCGTTTAGTAGTTGTTTTGGAACTTCATGAAATTGTAGTGGCAAACACAATTTCACCTTTGTGTTTTCGGCTTTCTTGAGAGAGAGGTCGTAAAACTAAGACTATTAAATTGATGGCGGGTGGGAGTGGGTCGACATGACGTTCCGCTCTAGAGTGTGAGTGGGCTAAGGCGGAGGCTGTTCTTCATGCGGTAAGTGGGTATTCGAGAGGAACCCATTTGATTCGGGGTAAGTTGATCAAGAGAAAGCTTACCCCCACTATAGTCTAACCTAGTCACAAATATTCAATGAAATTACTATCAAAAACATGTACTCAACGATCTAGTTTAACCCGTATTCCTATCACATCCCAAGACTCCCCTCTCCTTCATTAGCACTCTTTATATCTTTGCTTGGTTTTACTTACTTGTGACAAAGTTGACACTCTTGTGTCACCCCATTTGATTTGACATATTTTTATTCGATAATGTTTTTAGTTATGACTAATTAGAACTTAATTTTATTTCTCTAACAATTCTCAAAACCACTCTCTTGGGACTCGACCCCAACCTTTGATTGGGTTACTATACTATTGTACTATCGTAGACACTTGCATTGGAAGTTGTGTCTTGATTACGCAAACATAAAAAAAGGCGCCACTGCAGGGGAGTGGTGTCACTTGAGAATTCTTAGTTTAGTAAAATTTTTGTTCTTCTTAATCATAGTTTACTTAATTTTTAATTTTGTTTTGCTTACTTGTGTGAATATTTCATAAAGCATGAGTGTTAACGGTAGCCAGGTGGGCCACCAAGATGACATCAGAAGTAGTCCAAGAGCCCAACATCAATGGCCCCCATCTCATGGGAGGTATTGGAGCTATTCGCTTACCTCCAGCGGAGGGAAATACAGTGTTCCACATAACGAGCACTATACTGCAACTCTTGCAACTAAAGGGACTTTTCAGCGGGTTAGCTCAAGAGGATCTTCACGAGTATCTTCGAAACTTCGTGGATGCGTGCAGACCATTCTCGTTCAAAAATATCTCTCATGAGTCAGTCCGATTAAGATAATTCCCTTTCTCGTTGATGGGAGAGGCGTGCATCCATCACTTCCTTGGAGGAATTGGTAACCGCATTTCAGGTGCAATTTTTCCCTCCCTTGAAGATGATGATCCTTTGAGATAGCATTCAGAGCTTTAAGCATCTGGAAGGAGAGCCTCTGCACGAGACTTGGTTACAATTCAAAAAGATGGTACTTCAATGCTCAACCCATGGTTTACCCGATAATGTGTTGCTTCAGTTCTTTTACCGGAGTTTGGACTCGGTAAACAAAAGGGTCGCTGACCAACTTTTGCCTGGAGGCTTAATGCAGCAACCATATGCAGTAGCAGTCCAAATTTTAGATAGCCTGACAACTATCAACAGAATGTGGTACACTCGCGAGGATCAAGTCTCTCCTCTCACCTTCAAGCCATCTAAGGAGCAGATTAAAAAAGATCATGAGAGAGAACAAAACATGGCAAAGATCATGACACAACTTCAAATTTTATCCAAAAATGTCATGGGGGTCGGGTGTGCAAATCCTAAGGAGATGAAGTTTGAAGCTTGTATAATGAGGAGGTAAACTTTCTAGCCAACCAAGGTGGTGGCTACCGCTCAAACTACCCAAGGTAGGGTGGTAACCAAGGTTGGGCTAGAGACGAAGGCTAGAAGGATTGAGATCGTGAATGTAGGGACCATAATCCGAATTGGAAGGATGGGAATAAGGAAAGATATGTTCCTCCCCATGACCGCCCAAAGCCTAAGGACTCAGAAGGTGGTAGGTCTGAGGATATGCTCTCACGTATCCTCAACAAACAAGAAGGGTCAAACAAAATGTTAAAAGGCATGAAGGAAGATGTCTCCACCATTAGCCAGACCGTCACCTCATTTTCAGTTTCGATTAAGTAGTTAGAGATCCAAATGGGCCATATCTCATCTCACCTCAATTCAAGACAGCTAGGGGGTTTGCCTAGTGATATCATGGCTAACCCCAAGAATGAGGTTTGAAGGTGGACTTGCGTCGTTCCACGACATTAACTAAGGCGCTGTTTGGGAGGCAACCCAAAAAATCCTTTAGTGCTTTATGTTGGTTTTAGAAATAATGGTGTATTAATTGTGCAGGAAGAAATGTGGGGAGACTTTAGAAAGAAAGAGATTGGTGAGGGAAATGTCGGTTGGTAAGTCACCAAAATATTAGGCGACCCGACTCACACCGCCGTCTGAGATAACCCATCTTGGGTTTGGGGTTTGTAAAACTCGGTTGTCCCAAAGAAATGATTGGCGAGTCGTTGATCAGCTCGGTGACCCCAATTTGTATCGCCGTTTTGATCCCCACATTAACTGGGGGATTCTGTAAAAATCGGTGAGGAAGGTGATTGCTCGATGTGAGGCCGAATGGTTCGGCGCTCACAACTAATATCGCCGAGTGAGCAAGAACTAGATGATTTTTCAAGCTAAAGTTTAAAAGTTTCAACTTCCTTTGCTCTCCCTATTTTCAATCTTTACAAACTTGCACCTAGTTTTATTCTCAATATCGCTGCATCTCTATTGTGTTTTGGTTATTAAATTGTGCTTGGATCTCTATTGAGTTGCCGCCTAGCATCTCAGTAGCATCTTAATCAGCATCCAAGGTTCGTTTCCGAGCCCTTTGTTCCTTTTATCAAAAGTTGTGCTCAAATGCGATGACATTACTTTGATGATGTGTGCTTGTCCTCTCTAGTAGGATCGAAATACGTGTTTACCTGCTTGGTTCACAAATTTTGCTCGTATTAAGTTAAATAGTTCATTCCCGAAGTTTGCGCTTCAAAATGGATAAAAAAAATCATGAGTTATGCATAAATGTTGTTGGGCCTGAGCCTATGTTGTCTATTGCATGTTTTGATTTTGTTTTCGGGGGTTGCGGGGTTGAATTTGGGATGTTGGGTCGAAAGTAGGAACGTTGGGTCATTTGGCGAACTGGGTCGAGCTCGTCGAACCACTCGGCGGTTCGCCTAAAGGCCCCATCTCGCCTTTAATTCATTTCTAAATGTGATGTTGAATTCTGTAACTTTTGGCGAGAAGCATGATGTCGCCAAACGCATTTGGCGCCTCGCCGAAGGACTTCCTATTCGACCTTTGTCTGCACCCTTGTAATCTCTGTGCACTGCACTCGTCGTACCGCCTAGGTAGTTTAGTGCTTCACCAAGTGGTTCAGTGAACTGAGTCTGAAATTGAACGGTCTTGCTTTTGTCTGAATTCTTTATAACTTTTTCTCAAAGCTTTGCAGAAATTGCTAGACCGAAAGTAACTTGAAGAGATATGCCACCACGACAAACAAGAGCGAAAAAATTCAGGAAAAATAAAAAGGTAATAGATCCTCTCAAAACGGATAATGAGGGCAAGAAGCCTAGTACAAGCAAGAGAACAAATCCCCGAGACCCCACTATGCCCTCTTGGAGACGTGGATTCTTCACAACTATCCACTCCTTTCTAGCAGCTCATGACTTAGAAAATCATAGTAAGTCAGCTACCGTTGAATCTTCCAAAGAGGCTCCCAGGACCATTATCAAATTCCAGCCTGACACATCGGGCATTGATGCCCCGACAGATAGAGAGACTGCATATACATGAATTCTCTTTACCTCCCTCTCTGTCTTTCTTTATTTTACATTTCAGATTTTGTGTTATTTACATTTGAGGACAAATTATTTTTATTCGTGATTGGGTGAAGCCCACCTTGTGTGTGACTATTATTGTCTGATGTTTTGTTGATACATTTGAGTATTTATACGTGCAATGTCATTATATACTGCTTTTGTGGATGTTTGAGCGTATGACTCCTTTTGTTTTCATTTAAAATAAATTTGACCCTTCCGAAAAATTTTCTCAAATTTTCGCCACCTTTTATGTGGCTATTCCTTGGCAAATTTGAGTGTCAGTTTTGATCAATATTAACGACTCAAATAGTACTCATAATTGAATGAACCTGAATGTAGGCTTCGATGAAGCCAAATGAAGTTGCATAGACAATATGTGAACTCTTTGCATCTCGCTGTGATTAGCCATGTATCAAATTGATTCTCATGTGGTGATCGTTGCACACTAGAAAAAGTGTGGAGCCTTGTTTGACTTTAGTGTCGATGCCTAGTGTGATGAGCTTACCTGTGAACTATGCATGATGGATCCTAGATTATGCCCCGTTGGTTCGATTGACTAAGTAAGGGTATCTCTTGATATGATCTTAGGCAACTTCGAAGAGTGTAAGCCAATTTGACATATACCTCTTTTGTGACCTACCTTGTGAGTGTGTGAACCTCTTTTAAATTCCCCTTGAGCCTTACCTTTCTTTGGAAGAATCTTAATGAAAACTAGACCTCCCTTAATCCACTACCTATAATCCTCTTGATTTGTGGTTGATTGAATAGCCAACTTAGGCCAAAAGCCTAAGTTGGGGGTGTGGTGAAAAGAAAAAGGAAAGTCAAGAAGCGTAAGGAAAGTCTACTTTAGCCCATGGTGTTAAGAAAAATGGAACACCTCCATATAAAACAAAAGAGAAAAAGAGAAGAAATCAATGAAAAAGAAAGTTGTGGAGTAAAGTACAAAAGAAATGGGGTTTCCAAACAATCCATGGAAAGTGAATAATAGGAATGACTTATGATAACTAAAGAGAATGATGAAGGAAAAGGAAAGGAAGTGTTGTGAGCACCACATTTCATGAGGATGAAAGTCACTGAGCCTAAATGACCATACCTTTACACTCAGCCCCATTACATGCCTTGAAAATACCTTTGTGATCTTGAATGACCTGAAACAATTGTTGATTGGAAAATACGGGCGAACCGATGGATGAAAGCATGCGTTGTGTTCTTCTTTGTGAGAGTAAGCATTGCATTTGATTCCGGAACTTTAAATGATTAAACCATTGTGTGTGACTATGGAATCATCCTTTGTCTGAGGGCATTTGAATACTTTTGTTGAGCTTGAACTTGCATTTGAAGCAAATATTGCGAGCTTGAGAATCTTTGGTAATGGTGTATAACAACTTGAATCTTTGGGTACACATTTGATCCTTTCATGAGTAAATTGATTCCTTTTGTGTACATTCACGATCGAGTATTATGTAGCACTGCTTGACACATCCCTGTTTGAACGACTGAACTTGAGTTTATTTGAGGACAAGAAAAAGTTTAAGTTGGGGGTGTTGATGAGTCCTCAAATTTGACTAATTTAGGGATATATTTCGATAGAATTTGTGTCCTCAAATGCATATTTTGTCTCAATATCTGATGAAAACTCTTAAGTTTCAACTATTTGCATTTTGAGGGAAAGCGTGGACACTACTTAGCAAAAAGGAAACAAAGGCAGCTGAAAGAACTACGAAATGAAGATCTTAGAAGCCGAACCCATTAGGTGAGTAGCCAAAAGGTCTTATCCTTGCCTTTTGTTCTAGTGTGCTGAGCCCTGAAGGAAAGGATCAAATCGGGGCTGAAAAGGACCAGTCGGGGTATCGCTGAGCAGTTCCGTGAAGCAGTACTATGTCGGCCAATGATCCAAAGCACGACGATGCTGAATATTAGAGCAAGACGGCGATGAAATATAGCAAATGGCGGATCGCCAAGTTGATCGGCGATATCAACTAATTACACTGAGTGATCCGCTGCAGCACAAGCTTTTGAAAACTATAAATACTTATTGAGAGTTGTGGTGTATTATCAAATTTTTAATATAAAATATTTAACATAGATTTTTGAGTTCCAAGTTTGGAGACGGTTTTGAAGAACTTGGAGATTCAAAGGGTTTTGGGTCTCTTGGATTCTTCACTCTTGGCTTGTTTTGAGACTAAAATCTTCATACCCATTTGAATGCAAACTCATTTTGGTATAAATATCTCTCTCTTTTACCTGTCTAGCTAAAACCCCAATTTTTGGGGTGTAATTATGTGAATATGTGTAAGATTAATTATTGGGTCTTCCTTGCTGGTAGTTTTGTTGTTTGGATGTGATTTCATTTAGTAGTTGTTTTGGATCTTAATGAAATTATAGTGGCAAATACAATTTCACTTTTGTGTTTAAGGCTTGCTCGAGAGATAGATGTAAAGTTAAGACTACAGAATTGATAGCTGGTGGGAGTGGGTCGATATGATGTTCAGCTTGAGAGAGTGAACCCTAATCCTTCTCCCACACACTCATCTCGAGAGTGTGATTGGGCTAAGGCGGAGGATGTTCTTCATGCTGCAACTGAGTGTCCGAGAGGAACCCATATGAATCGGGGTAAGTTGTTCGAGAGAAAGCTTGCCCCCACTATAGTCTAGCCTAGTCACAAATATTCCACAAAATTACTATCAAAAGCATGTACCCAACGATCTAGTCTAACCCGTGTTCCTATCACATCCCAAGAATCCCCTCTCCTTGATTAGTACTCTTCGTATCATTACTTGTTTTTACTTGTGACAAAACCCCATCATTAATTGACACTCTTGTGTCACCCTTTTTTATTTAACATATTTTTATTCGATAATGTTTTTAGTTATGACTAATTAGAAATTAATATTATTTTTCTATTATTTCTAAAAACCACTCCCTTGGGACTCGACCCCAACCATTGGTTGGTTTACTATACTATTGTACGATTGTAGACATTTTCATTGGAAGTTATGTCTTTATTAGGCAAACATCACAAGGCAAGGACACTACTGGTTGAAAAAGAGCTAAAAGATGAAAAAGGTTGAAGATAGCAAAATTTTGAGAATCGCCAAAGCCACTCGCCGAGTGGCAATTCGGCTTGCCTAACGTTCCACACTGCCACACCTGGAAAGAAGCTAACTCAGCGATAGATTTTGATATTTCGTGGACCGCAGACTTGATCGGCGATACATTCTGGATTGGCTAAAGTCACAGAACCTTAAGGATTAAAAGCCAAGGAAGACCATCAATGAGATAGAGTGATTGGCGTGTCGCCGACCTGGTCGACGATGCTTGACTTACCTCGACTAATGGTCCTTGTAGCAGAAATTTGAGAAACTATACATTGAATTTTAAAAGAGTTCAATAGGGACCTTGTTTTTATTATTGAAGTCCAATTTTAGTTTTCTTCAATCTTTGGAGAGGTTTCTTAGTATTTTCCATTGGAGAACAACTTTGAAGGGTTTCCCAAATAGATTCGAAGTGGGTCTTTGGTTTTTGTACTGTAAATCATTTTAAAGAATTGGATTGCAATACATAGATCATCGAGAATATTTTTCGTATTGATTTCTATCTTTTTATGATATTTGGCTAAAACCCCAATTCTTGGGGTGTGATAATGTGATTATTTGTCTAATTACCTTATGGGTATTGTTGTTTAATGATTTAAATGTTGTTTTAATATGGGTCTGATCTGTAGCTGAGTAGTAATTTATAAATTGTAGTTGCTAATACAATTTTAGCTTAGTGTTCTAGGCTTGCTCGAGGGAGAGTTTCTAAAACTAAGGTTATCCATTGATGATTGTAGTGTGTGGGTTGTTATGGGTTCAACTTGAGAGAGTGAATCTTAATGCATTCCATCCTATCTAGCTCAAGAGAGTATATAAATTAAGGTTTTGGGTTGTTTAGTAGAGTCAAGCTTGTTAATGTTCAAGAAAAACTGTCTGAACCGTAAGAGTTGTTGTACCTGGGCTAATATAGCAACTGATTACTGCTGTTTTAACCCCGATTAGGGCTTAGTTGAGGGAGAACCGAGACTTGATTGAGGGCCACAAGTTGGCATTGGATGCCCATACAGTCAGAGTTGAGACTTGTGAGCATAGTCAGGGTGATGTTGACGTTATGACAGCCTTGGAAGCTGATATTATTGGATTGACAAAGGATGTGGACTAGCTGAAGTCCACGGATATGACAATGTTATTTGGGACTGTGGAGATTCCCAACATGCCGAGCACTGATAATACAACCAGTTCTGAGGTTCCTCCGGCTCCTACGACCGGAGCTGATCCTAGGGATGATGAAGTAGCTGCCGCGTTCGAGGCTGAGACGGATAAGGAGCATTTTGATGTTAGAGAGGAGGATGTGTACAATTATTTGGTAGACTTAAAGGTAACATAGTGCAGACAGTGGTGCAGACATCACCTAGGCCTAGACTGGCAGGATGACTCTTTTCCCCCCTTTCTATTTTTTAAGACTATTTTGATTATTTCTTTGCATTTGAGGACAACTGCTATTTTGTTGGCAGTTTGATATATTTTCATACCCACCTCTATTGGGCTGTTTTTGTTTTGTGAATATTGTTATTTTTAGGTTTTGTGCATATTGGATCTGATTTTACTTTATATATCAATATCTTAGTTTATAATCCATATTGGTCCATTGTTTGAATTGCAAATGGTTTTGAACCAATTTCAAAAAAAATTCCACCTCTTGTTGTGTGAATGTGGTTATTCTCTTGCAATTTTGAGTGTCGATTTTTGTCAATACCGATGACTTGATTAGTGCTCTTATTAGAACGACATGTGTGTACAAATCCGCTGAGGCAAATTGAGTTGCATAAGTCATATTTTAACTCATAGAATTTTATTGTGATGATGTGATTTATTGAGTGGAACTTTTGTGATGACCATTGCACGTTTGCGAAAAATGGTTAAGCTTTGCCTTGATAATTGTGTTGGATGTCATGTGTGGTGAGATTGACTTTTAATGCATGCTTGGTTATACCTACAACTTGACCCGTTGATTCGATTGGCTAATGTGAGTGAATGATAGAGATGATCTTAGGCAATATGTGGAGAGTGAGCCAATGTTGTCATTATACCTTTTTGTGACCACCTTGTGAGAGTATGAACCTAGCTTGGCACGATTTAAGCCTATCCTCTTCTTTGGAAGAACCTTGAGCACAAGTAAACCCTTTTCTTTCCCACCTATAATCTTCATGAGGCATTGGTTGTTATAAATAGCCAACTTAGGTCAAAAGCCTAAGTTTGGGGTGCGGTGAAAAAGGAGGTATATCAAGAAGTTTGAGGAAATCACCCCCTTTGAAAGATTAATTTGAAAAAAATGGAACCTCTTCACACAAAAGAAAAAGAGAAAAGAAAAAATAAAGATGAAAATGATTGAAAAAGAGAAAAGTTGTGGAAATAAAGTTTGTAAAATGAACAAAGGAAATGGGGTAACCAATAAGTTGTGCTTAAGAGATTAAGGTGTGATCTTTGAGAATCAAAAAGTGTTGTAAGAGAAGGTGAAAGAGTGGGATGCAAGCCATGCTTCATGAAGGTAGTAGTCACTAAACCTAAATGATCATAACATTACCCCCTGCCCCATTACAAACCTTAAAAGACCTTTGAGATCTTGAATGAACTTATTATCTTGTTTGATGGGAAAACCGGCCAAGCCTATGGGAAATGATCATGCATGTGTTGGTTTTTGGGAGAGTGATATTTGTTTCTAATCCTGAATCCTTTAAGTTGATGAGCAGCATGGAATCGTTTTTAGTGAGGGCATTCAAATACTTTTGTTGAGCTTGAACTTGCATTTGAAGCAAGTATTGTGAACTTGGGTCCATTTGATAATGTATAGTCACAATTTGAAACTTAGAGTGCACAATTAAACATCGCATGTATAGTTTGAACCTCTTGTGAGCATGTGTGTTTAGTCTTGAGTAGCACTGTTTGTAGACATCCTTGTTGAACTAATTGATCTTGAGTTTTACTTAAGGACAAGCAAAAGTTTAAGTTAGGGGTGTTGATCAGTTCTAGATTTTGACTCATATAGGGCTTTGTGTTGACAATTGATAGTCCTCAAATGCCTAATTTATGATCCGAACTAATGTTAAAATGTTGATTTGTAGCATGGAAAGAAAAAGGAGCAAGGCAACGACACTACCGGGCGAAAAGGAGCTAAAAAGATGAAAATAGCTAAAGATAGCAAAATTTTGAGAATCACCACAGCCACTTGGTGACTCGCCGAGAGGCATTTCAGTTGGCCGAAAGTTCCAGATTGCCAGTCCTAGGGAGAAGCCAATTTGGCGATTGTTTTGGACATTTGGCAGACCGCCGACTGGATCGATGACATAATTAGGATCACCTAAAGTCATAGAATCTCGAGGATTAAAAGCCAAGGAAGACCGGCAATGAGATAGAGCCATTAGTGCATCGCCGACATGGTCGACGACACTGAACTTACCTGCCCTAATGGTCCTTGCAGCTGAAATTTCGGAAACTATAAATTGAATTTTAAAAGAGTTCAGAAGGGACATGGTTTTTATTATTGAAGTCCTGTTTAGTTTTCTTTTATTTTATGAGAGGTTTCTTAATATTTTCCATTGGAGAATAACTTTGAAGGGTTTCTCAAGTAGATTCGAAGTGGGTCTTTGATTTTTAGCACTTTGGATCATTTTAAATACTTGGATTGCAATACCCAGATCATGGAGAATGTTTTTGGTATTGATTTCTATCTTTTTATGATGTTTGGCTAAAATCCCAATTCTTGGGGTGTAATCATATGATTATTTGTCTAATTAACTTATGGGTATTGTTGTTTAATCATTTAAATGTTGTTTTAATATGGGTTTGATAGATAGGTGAGTAGTAATTTATGAATTTTAGTTGCAAATACAATTTTTGCTTAGTGTTTTGGTCATGCGAGAGAGAGGGGTTCTAAAATTAAGGTTATCGATTGATGATTGTACTTTGTGGGTTGTTATGGGTTTAGATCGAGAGAGTGAATCTTAACTTATTCCTACCTATCTAGCTCGAGAGAGTAGATAAATTAAGGTTTTGGTCATTTTAGTAGTGTCAAGCTTGTCGATGTATGAGAGAACTCGCCTGAACCGTAATAGTTATTCAAAAGAAAACTGTTGCACCAATAGTCTAGCCTACCCGCAGTGTTTCAACACTTTATGAATAAACTTCAATTACCCGTATAACATAATTAGCCTATAATCGATCACATCCATATAATTACTTCCTACTTTTCTAATCCCCTGTTTTGGTGATTATTGTAGTTTATAATTGACACCTTTAAACCCCCAATCTACCATTCGTTATCAAACCTTTGACTTATTTCGTTTGAATTTGAGAATGTCTATTTCCATAATCGATTAGAATCACATCTCTACTTTCTAACTAAATTTTAGACAGTACCGCTCCATGTGGGTTCGACGCCAACCTTTCGTTGGATTACATACTAGATTATGATCGCCTACACCTAGTATTGGATGAGGTGTAGTTGAGCATTTATCAGAAACTAGTTTGATGTAGGTTACATCTTTATGTTCCTTAAACATAGAATGAATATGTAAATGTATGTTGATTTTTGTGAATTTTTGGTGGATATATAGTCGATCATCCTTAGTTTCTAGAAATCACCTTTTCGGCTTACTTTGGGTATTTTGGGCATGTTTACATGTTACTTTCCTTATTATTGATCATCCTTACCTTGTGGTTAGTTTGGTTATTTTAAATTGTTGATTATGACATGTTTGTCCTTAGTATAGGTGTAGAAAAGTGATTCCCATAGACTTGCATCAGCTGGAGCATATAGGCCTTAGAATTTCTCAAATATCACTTCAGATTAGCTTAGTTCCATGTAGACTTATGTAGAAGACATGGATATGATAATATGATCCTTAGTTAGGCAAGAACATTGCTCAACTTTCCTTTTACTACTTATGTTTTATCCTTGTGCTGACTTTGCTTGTACGCGATTAATTTTGGACTAATTACTGATTTGGAATCAACTTGTGAAGTAGGAGCTAGAGTAGGTCTCTGGCGAGTATGGAGATTATCGTGTCTGCGTATTTGACCATTGGTTGTTTGGTAATGGAATTTTGAGTTGTTAAAGGTTATTTTTACAGTTCGAGATAGTATAACTTGTTATTTCTCCTTTTTTGATATTCATGTTTCCATGTTGTCCAACCAAGATAGGTCTCTGCTTGTACATTTTTGATAAGTTACAAGTCATGACTTGTGATTCTTCTTTAAGCCTGAGCACATTCCCGTTTTATCAATTTAATGTCATGATTGGGCGAGTACCTCACTGATCAGTTTAAAGTCTTGACTGGATCATCTTATTTGGTCGTTGGATACCATTACCGGTGTTAAAATTTGTGAAATTTTGTGCTAGTTCTTATAACAACCTTAAGTTCTCATTTAGTTTCTAGCTCTTATTTGCTTTATCAAAAAAAAGTTTCTAGCTCTTATTTGTATATATCGGGATTATGGGGTCTATTCGGGTTTTACTTAAACCTGCGCATGAGTGTGCCTTCTAGTATTTTGGGGGCCAAGTTAGGTTTAGTTAAATATTAATTATTACATTTATCTTCTTAGTACACTCTTGTGTATTCTTTTTTTTATTCCACTCTTTTAACATCTGCTATGTTAAATTCTAGTATTTCATATTCCCTTTACAGTTGTTCTTAGTCAGCCTACGATGCCTACTCAGTACTTGTTGTTTTGGTACTTATGCTACACTCTACATCTATTTCATGATGCAAGTCCGAGCACTATTTATCAGCATTGGGATTGATCCTACAGTTGTCATATCCGGAAGAAAGGGTAGGTACATGGGGTTTTTGACTTTAAATGTCTTCTTCTATATTTCTATGACTAGTCTTTGTGTTTTTATACAATTTTTTGAATTTCGGGTCCACTTTGGGACTTGTAATATTTATTTAGCGACTTTGTGCTTGTGACTTCTAGGTTTTGGGAGGGATGTTTATTTTGTATATGTATTGCTCTGAAGATCAAAGATGTAGTTAATATAGTCATCAATTGAGAGACACACAGATTTGTACACACTTAAATGTGGTAGTAAAACTCATAGTGCATTATAATATATTGAGGTTGGCTAGATAAAGAAACAAAGATAAGAATGGTAATCACTGGTGGGATTCTTACATAAATGTAATGACCCTCCACGTCTCATGTCTAATCAGCTAAACAACCCAATACCTTGACATAAATAGTCTCTCTCGATTAAGACGATCAATTATAGATGAAACTCCAAATTTCTTTCTCAATATGCAATCATCAATTCAATTACCCACTTCATATATTCTCTTGCAAGGGATATATGATGATAAAACACATGATAATCAAATTTAATCCATAGAAATCAAAGTAAAATAGAGCAATATGGATTATCCCACAATAAAAATGCTAACTCTCTCGAGGAGAAATACATGCATGTTATATCCCAAAGATTTGCCCATTCAGGCATAACATCACCCGATTTTAGCAAGATATCAATGGTGTTTTTCAAGCTTGTAATGAGACTGAGGGTAAAGGTATGATCAATTTTTCACAGTGATGTCACCTCTTCAAAGTATTGATGTTTTCAACTTCACCTCTTCTCATACTATTTCCCAATTTGACCAAGAGACCTAACACAAACAATTAACAACATTCATTTCTTATTCAATTCATTGGGAACCACATTTTATTCCCTCATGTTAGTAAGATGATCCAGACATTGCCTTTGAACACATTCTTAATCATTTCAAATTCTTTTCTCTTTTATTTTTATAGGGAGGGATCCCCACTTTTTCTACATTTTTTCAAAGAGTATCATGTTTCTATTTTATTTATTTTTCACTTGGGATGTTTTCTCCTTCTTCACCGTACCACAAACTTAGGCTTTTGGCCTAAGTTGGATATTCAACCAAATCAATGCTTCAAAAACAATTTAAGGGTGAGAAAGTAGGGATATTTTTGGGTCAAGAGGTTTCAACAAGGTTTACAACAAATGGTTAGGCTCAAGTGGTGCCGAGATGGTTGCACACCCTCACAAGGTAGTCACAAAATAGGTATGAAGATTTAGGCTATATGAGTCTGAGATTTGGATTCATTTAGGGCTTTATTTATAATGATTTAGTGTCATCAAAATGATTATTTTATGGAAAGAACTGATATAAAACCCTTGATCTTCAGATATATGGATTGAGGAACAAAGTTAGGACAAAAGTGGACAACATAGACAACACAAACGAAAAAGAGAAGGGAAAAACAAGAATGATGATTGTTGATGTCACTCAGCGACTCGCCAAGTTACCACTCTAGCGCCTAAAGTTATAGAATGTTGAAGCTGGATTAGGAGTAGCTTCGATGAGAAGTAGTTCCACTCGGCGTGATGCCTATCACATCGACGATGGATGACGAGGTATCCAAAAGGACTAATAGAGATCCAGATAAGTGCTGATGGGTGAGATGAAAGGAAAAAGGGTGAATCGTGGAATGAGAAGGCGATCCTGATCTGGCTCACCTAAAATTACAGTGGTGTGATTAAGGAGAGGTGAAAAATGAAGGCGGGATGAAGTAAAATCGACGAGTCGTCGAACGGTCGGCAAAGCCCGACTTACCTCGCCGATTGGTTCCAAACAGCCACACATCAAACTTGCATAAATTGATATTTACAAGGGAGAGAAGGCACTTTGAAACGTGAGGAACAAAAAATTGAGAGCAAAATCACTACCACTGTGGATTTCAAGTGATATTAGCAAGGTTATTCATTAAGATTTTGTAATAGAGAAGATTTAGTTAATTTTAACATTCGGATTTCATTTACTCAGCTATGGAAAAACTTAGCAGGTATCGAATTTCATCTTTTCACCATGATTGGCTAAAACCCTAATCTTGGGGGTTAGACAATGTGACCAATTGTTGCATTCTACTAAATGGGTGTTATTGATTAGTGATTGTTGGTGTTAATCTGAAGTAGGTCCAAATTATTATGGTGGTTTAACTTAATTGTTACATATTTAGTGTGATAGATTTCACAGTTTTGTGTTTGCTCGAGAGAGAAGTATAGAACCAATGTAGTTACTTGGGATTCTTAGTAGTGGGTCTTGACGGTTCAGCTTGAAAAAGTGAAACTCAAGACTCAACCTTTTTATCTAGCTTGAAAGAGTGGATTTGATGAGAACGTGGACTGGTTAGCTTATGAATAGTTTTGAGGTTCGAGAGAAATCAATAGAAATAAGGCAATTGTTTGAGAGAAAATTGTTTTACTTTGTAACGACCCGAGAGCACCCCCTAGTCGTAACACGGCGTACTCGACCTCTCGGAGGTCTTATACAAGCCCTTAGCACATCATGAACATTAAAGCATATGAAAATAGCGAAAAATTTAAAACTTTTCTTTACCATCGAAGTCTTCATAAAATAAGAGAGAGTCTATGAAACTATGTCTCAAATCATCTATAACATTTAGATTAACAACTCTTTCACAACAACTTAGGGACACGACCCTTACACAAGTCTAAAGACATAAAGCATAAAGACATAATGACATAAGTGTACGAGGTAGGTTCATCCTCGAAACTATGAGGACTCCCCAAGTCTTTATTCCCAAGCTCCTTAGAAACCTAACTTCCAAGCATAAGACATCACATCACCAAACCCTACACTTTGTAAAATTGTAGAAGAAATATGGGTTAGTACACACATGTACTAAGTATGGAAGCCATGCATAAAAACCATTAAAACATGCTTAAAGAGACATTTAGTTGAAACCATGTTTTATGCACTTTTGAACATCATTCTTTAAAAGAGTTGGAGAACATAAGTCATTAAGAACTAACATATAGTTTATCAAACACAAGGGTAACACATCAACAAAGCATAGTCTCCAAACGTAGTCAAAATGCATATATCACTCATTACAAGACATGATACTCATGTATAGTCAATATCAAGGTCATTGCATCATAATAGAGTAATCACATAAGTAACCCTAGGTTCTACTTGTGCAATGCATAGGTAGGGTCCATAGTCCTACTTACACTAATTATTACCTTTGGATCCCCATGCTATACTTATCATACATTAGTCCTATCCGTAGGTCATATACATAGTAAGGTAACATTCACAAACATTAGTTCATATCAAGAAAAGTCAATCATTAACATAATACAATTAAAGCATGCATTATTCATAATCTTCATAATAAGATAGAACAACACCATTAAGTCATAGTTCATACAATATGTTCATATCATACATCTTAGTCATAATTCAAATAGTTCATATCTTAGGTAAACCATCTTCATAATGATCATACATATAATAGCTTCAATATACATAAGTCATAATCATCATAATCATAAGAGAACACTACTACAACCATCCCTTAGGATCCCACAAGTGCAATGTGCAAGCGAAGTCCCATACCCTCCCTTACACTATGTAGAAACCCGTAAGAAAGACCTAGTAAGAGTTCACACCTTCCATACCTTCATTTACTTTTACATTAGGGAAATCTTGCAATAACCGACATAGACCACGAGTGCTACATGGAATCCGGTGTTCTACTCCCACACCTAAAAGAGAGGGTTAACACTTGCCTAAGGTGCAACCATTCGTACATAGCTATATAGGTGGATCCACTAAGCTAGAGTCCTATGTGGGCACATAGTTAAGGGTCAAAGAGATTGCTTCTAGAAACCCTAACTTACTAAACGTGGGGGTTTCCATCTCATGAGACAACACATACCGTGGGTAATCCGGACTTACTAAACGTTAGGAAACCCATGTGGGGAGCCGGACTTACTAGACGTGAGACCCCATCTCATTTACATGCCCTTTCGGTGCTAAGCATATAATTCCCTTTATAATCATCTTTAGTCATCACATAAGTTCACATTAGCCTTTACTAGACTCTTATGTAGACATCTTACCATAATAGCTCATATGTGTTCGTAAGTGAGTAACAATCCTTTCACCTTAGAAACAGTTAGCAAGTGAGTAAGCCTTTCACTTTACATTACATTATAATCATGAGAACTACCTTTGAATCATATAACAATCATACTATAACATACATACATACTTCATAGCTAATTCAAGTGTAGAGGGTTAAGGATGAGGAAACTAGGTCATCAACACCACAACAACACATTAGGTATAGCATCATTACAATCTAAGTAATTCACCTTTCATCAAGAACCTTCATCATGTGACAATGACCTTTCACATTATCATACCATGCATAACATAGACTAGTTTAGAGTACAATTGAGGAAACTTTCAAGAGACTCAAATTCATTACATTAGCAATAGCTTCATTCATTCATTCATTCATGTGTGTGTACATGTGTGAGAAAGCCTTTCACATAAAACACCTTTACTCATAGCATGTTCATATTGTGTTACCAAGAATTACCTTCAATTCAACATAACAACAATAATACCAACATCTCACAACATTCATACTTGCATTGCATCTTATCATAACATGGTCAATTACCAAATAGGGTTAGAGGGAAGAGGGAACCATCATCCAACTTCATCATACATGAATTAAGTAAGTACATTCAACAATACATAAAGAATCACATTGATATCATCTCCTCATAGCCTTGAAGGCCCCATTCAAGACTTAACCCTAATTCCATAGTAATCATACCTAATTTAGGGTAATATCACCATACAAACATGAATTACATAACATCACATTGAATTCATAGCCTTCAATTAATATCTAACACAAACTAAGGTTAGAATTGGAGAAAGAAGGGGAAACATGGGTCTCATGGGGTATTCTTCAAAAATGACCAACACTACATGAATTCATCCATAATTGTTGATATATCATCAATAAAAATTAGCTTATAACAACAATTCAACATTTAGAAAGAAGACCCACGTTGTTGGATTGAAATCTACAATTTGGGGGACTTTGAAAACCATCTTTGGAAGGACCTCTTGGGTAAAAGAATCCCAAGAGTGAAGAACAACCATACCTTAGTTAAACCCTATGAATTTCCTGTGAAACTTCCCATCTACAAGCCCTTGCTAAGCTCCTTCCAAGTTCTTCAATGGAGTCTTGAGTTGAGAGAGTTT
>JAJOOG010022627.1:0-49212 GCA_029582565.1 Solanum infundibuliforme
GCTTTCCATGGATATGTTATTGGCCACCAATTATTTGTGTGCTAGGAGATATGACCCTCCAAAGTAGACCCTCGAAAAAGGCTTCACTTGGAAATTTCGGATTTTGATACGGTTGCTCTAAAATTTGGGTTAGACTCATTTCCCATTCAATTTGACCCCCTAAACAAGAATATGAAGTCGGATTTTCGAAAAACGAAATGGATTTTTTTATATATAGCTAAACAAGTTTCCGGTAACTTCCGAAGCACATTTTTAAGAACTTTTTGGGTCATTTCAATAATAGAAAATACGAAAGAATTCGAAACTTTACAATCGAAGTCTTATCTCATAAAAACAATAAGTGGAAGTCTTTCTATACTCTCTGTCTCAAACAATCTATTTAAAAGTCAAGAATAAAAGTCATTGGGACGCAGCCCATACAAAGTCTAAAACATGAAAATGAAGACATAAAGGAAATGTGGTTGTTGTCCTCGAAGCTATGAGGACTCACCAATTCTTCAACTCTTCTAACTCCTTGAAACTCTAGCCTCCAATAGCAACTCAAAGCTCCAACCCTACATTTGGTTAGAATGTAGGCAATATGCGTTAGTACAAAAGGTACTAAGTATGAAAGCTAACACAACATCATAAGAGCATCTCAAATGGTTCGTCAACATAAGACATAAGCATAACAGACAATAACATAATCACAATATAATCATCATAGTCATAGCATCGTCTCCAATAAAAGCATCATATAAACACAAGTTACACAAGATATATTTACTGAGCATAGGAGATACATCATGTTCATGGCCTAGTCTTTACTTCTTCCATTGTTACAAACTTCGACCTTAAGTCCTTCATGTTACAAGAGAACTACTTCACAAGCCACCTCCAAGTATACATGTGCAATGCAAGGATAGCATCCCATAATACCATCCAAGTTAAGTACCTCTCTTTGGTCATTCTTGGTCATAGTCCACCTTCACATTCAAGACTTGGGTCTTCATGTCATTTTAACCTTAACCTCTATACATGGACAACTCTTAAGCTTCCCTATGCCTTAAGGGTATCATACTTCCAAGTAACCTCAAGGTACACTTGTGCAATGCATGAAAGGAATCCCATACAACCCTTCACACTAAGTATCACCTTGAAGTCATCCTAGTCATATTCACCTTAATTTGGCCTCCTAATTAACTTCACTCTCTTAACTAAGGAATCTCTCACCTTTAGTCAACTATGACTAGGAAAGGCAACTCTAGCCCCATCCTATCTCAAGGCTTCTCTTTAATGACCCTAAGTCATACTTTGTGCAATGCACTCTTAGCATCCCATAATACTAATCATGCTAAGTATTACTTTTAGTTCCTATTACTATTTCTTTTTGGTTTGGAACCTGGTTCCCCTCTTTATCTTTAGAACCTATGAGGTACCTAGATCTCTCAAGCACATCTTAGTTCATTATTAGGTTGAACGCTAGGAGACACTCCTTTTAGCATGCCTAAGTTCCTTCGTCACATGGACCCTATGAGATACTATATTAAGCATGTCTAAGTCCATCTACACTCTTGAACACTATGAGTTACTTCTTTAAGTAAGTCTAAGTTCATAATGCTTTCAACACTACGAGATGCTTCTCAAGCATGTCTTAGTTCATGGATATGGAGATTGCTACTAGGAACCTTGACTAAACTACGTGAAGGATCCCATCTCATGAGATCTAACTATGGGAAAACCCATACTCTACTACGCAAGAGTTCCCCCTAGAATTTGGATAGTCCTCACATCAACTAGGTGTGATTCTCCTTTCTAGTTGGAGCCCTGACCCTTTCTTGTGTGACACTCCATCTCATTGTAAATATCCACTTTTATTAAGCATTGCTTAACAATCATCTCTCATGGAAGAATATCCTTGACAATCAATCCATCCTCAAGTGATCCTATCACTTCATACATTCAAGCTTTCATAAGGTAGGTTAGGTGAGTATAGGCCTTTCACCATAATTCAACCTATTAGACTTCTATTCTCTTTAGATTTTACTCTCAAAGCCTTAGCATCACTAGGTAATCACATTAGCCTCACCCTAAGGCCCTTGCTATCATGATCACAAACCTTACTATCAAGGTTTCTTTCTAAATATCTTCTTTATACCTAGATTCCAAGTGAATTTGATCACATCTTTCAATACTAGGTGATTGAAGTCTCAATTAATCAAAAATGTTCAATTCTAACTTTACAAGTCAAGACCCTTCCTATTCAATCAAGTCTAGTTCAATACATTATTAGATGATCCAAACTATGATCAATTAGTATTCAAAACATTGAAATAGGAAGATCAATTTAGAACCTTAAATTTTGCCTCTAATGGCATAAACCCACAAAGATCACATTCATCAATTTATATTAGGGTTCATCATATAAATCACATGAATTCATCATATTATCATTAAACAAAGCTAAATAAATCATAATTGGGTGATATCCACTACATTGGAATCACACCCAAACCCTACCCACAATGTAAGAACAACCCTAGCTAGGATGGGGCTTTTGATCCACAATTGGGGGATTTCTATGGGGGCTCTATGGGTGGAAGAACCCATAGATGAATAAGCTTCACATACCTTCATTAAAATCCCCAAACAAAGCTTGAATCCAATGGAGAAACGACCTAGATGCCGCCCCTCTTCCTTTTCTTCTTCTTCTATTCTAGAAAGAGGATTTCTTGGCAGTAATTTGGGGGTCTTTAGATGAATGACTTCTAGTGATTAGTTTAGGGTCTATTAACTATTTATAGGAGGTAAATTAACTAATTAATCATCCCTCCTAATCCCTCAACTAATTACTAAACTAAACCCTAAACACTAACGTGGCCCTTGGGGATTCGTACCCGGATGTCTAACCCCTAAACATGTCTATCTAAGTATGGGAATCATTTATACAAGTTATGACCTCCATAAGACACTCCAAAACTCAACTACAAGACTCTACAACACACTAGTTCAACTTACTAGTTTCCGGGCATCATGATCGTTTCTTGACGTTTGACCTCTAAACTCCTCAACCTAACCTAAAAAGCCATTTTACAACACTTAAACCTTACCTTGGCTCAAAACAACCTCTTTAGGCTCTAGTTTCACCTACTAGATTCCATCAAACAATAGCTAGGTCTAACTAGTATCTATGGGGTGTTACAATATCCCCCACTTGGGAACATTCGTCCTCGTATGACACGTTAAACACTTCATAAAGTCCAAATTCTAACTTAGCAGCCCATTATGCATGAATTACATCTAATATACACTATCAAGAAAGAAAACTTAAATTCTGAGCTAAACACATTAATTGTGACACAAGGGAGTAGAAACTACTTCTACCAACCCAAAATAAATCAAATCCTATATCTACTCATTTTAAAGGAGGAACTAACACCTCCTAGCTAAAACATGCTCAACACACACTCATGGAGCCAAAACTGCAACTTGTCATAAAAGCATCTATTCAAGGAGAAACCGTTCAACTCTAAAGCTAAGGCATGCTCATAATCAATTCATGTAGTCTATATGCAAACCTTACTCAAATGCAGTACAACATGAAGAAATAAAGCGTAAAAGTCATTTCTAACAAGACCTAAGAAATTTCATGAACATGCATCACATAAGAAGATCATGGAAACATAGTATTCACAGATGACATCACATAAAAGTAAATCAAGAGGAACTTATCATCTCAAGCTTGAGTAGGATTAGAAGGAAAGGATGAGGACATAGGAACATCTCATTGGCCCTTGGCCTCCAAAGTAGCACTCCTAACCATATTCCTTATTAAAGAACACTCCTTACAAATCTATGGAACAACTTCCTTGTTCTTCTATTTCTTGACTTGCCGGTCCAAGAACTCTACCGGTTCTTCTAAATTAAAGAGGTCCTCAATAAGCAACTAAAGCTTACAAGCAACCTTACTAACTCCACTCAAGATCTCATATGAGCCTAACAAACCGGGACTAAACTTCTAATACTCACTACACCTCACCAGATGAACATTTCAAGGAACTCTAATTCATGAACATCACTTAGATTTCGCATCATCACACCAAATAATTCTAAACCATGGTGAATGACACTTCTACCCTTCTTAGAGGAGTCTAATCACTCAACCCATCTAGGCATTACTCGAACACCCTATTCAACCAATCTATCAACATACCTTAAAACTCAGGATAGCTAAGTCGGGTTCTACCAACAACTGGACATAACCACACAATAACCTCGCTAGATAGGCACACTATCCCCCACTTCAGAGCAAGCCTACACAAACCTTTCTAAACATAATGCATACTAAAAACAACTTCAACTTCTATGATCTCAAGACTTACCAAGTCACACAACCATAATTGGCATCTCAGCCAACCTTCTTCCTCTCTCCCTATAGCATAAACCCTCCTAATAGTCACATCCTAAAGACCATCGGATAAGGGATAAGAGAGAGACCTTACAGATCTATGGAACGACTAATAGAATGAAGAAGTGAGATTTTTCCTAAGCATCCACTAGACTCCTATTCATAAAATGTGTCGCGACTAACACCCATGAATAAGACTCTACTTAGACGTGGTTTGAGACATCCTAAAATTTTCCCAGAACCTTATGCTCTGATACCCCGTTTGTCACGACCCGAGAGCACCCCCTAGTCGTAACATGGCGTAGTTGACCCCAAAGGGGTCTCGCATACAAACGCCTAGCACATTCTTAACATAAGATAATAGAAAATACAAAAGAATTCAAAACTTTACAATCAAAGTCTAATCTCATAAAAAACAATAAGCGGAAGTCTTTCTATACTCTTTGTCTCAGACTGTCTATTTAAAACTCTAGAATAAAAGTCATTGGGACGCATTGTCAATATCCACTTGGAGCCAATCATACACCCCAAGGTTTACTTGTTAAGCCTTGCTTAACACTCATCTCTCCTGGAAGAATGTCCTTGACAATCAATCCATGCTCAAGTGATCCTATCACTTCATACATTCAAGCTTCCATAAGGTAGGTTAGGTGAGTATAGGACTTTCACCATAATTCAACCTATTAGACTTCTATTCTCTTTTAGACTTTACTCTCAAAGGCTTAGCATCACTAGGTAATCACATTAGCCTCACCTTAAGGCCCTAGCTATCATGATCAAAAACCATAATCTCAAGGTTTCTTTCTAAATATCTTCTTTCTACCTAGATTCCAACATTGAAATAAGAAGATCAATTTAGAACCTTCAATTTTGCCTCTAATGACATAAACCCACAAACATCACATTCATCAATTTATATTAGGGTTCATCATAGAAATCACAAGAATTTATCATATTATCATTAAACAAAGCTAAATCAATCATAATTGGTGATATCCACTACATTGGAATCACACCCAAAACCTACCAAAAATGTAAGAACAATCCTAGCTAGAATGGGGTTTTTGATCCACAATTGGGGGATTTCTATGGGGGCTCTATGGGTGGAAGACAGATAGATAAATAAGCTTCAGATACCTTCAATCAAAGCCTCAAACAAAGCTTTAATCCAATGGAGAAATGACCTAGATCCCACCCCTCTTCTTCTTCTTCTTCTTCTTCTCCTTCTATTCTAGAGAGAGGATTTCTTGGGAGTAATTTGGGGGTCTTTAGATGAATGATTTCTAGTGATTAGTTTAGGGTCTATTAATTAGTTATAGGAGTTAAATTAACTAATTAATCATCCCTCCTAACCCCTCAACTATTTACTAAACTAACCCCTAAACACTAACTTAAAAACTAAAAGTTGAAAAGTGGGCAAACCTACGAGACATCCACCTACGGACAGTAGGTTGAGCGACGGGCCATTCTGTGCCTTCGTTGTTTTGTTCTGGGACTTGGTCATAGGAGCTAAGTTTCCCTAGACTAAGTCCTGACCTACGGAGCAGACTTACGGGGCATCATTTCACTTAAGGGGCGTCACTTGCCTCCGTAAGCCAAGCTGTTTTTGAAAGCTTTTGACCAAATGGTGGGGTCCTCCTCAATGACCCTTGGGTGGCCCTTGGGGAGTCGTAACCGGATGTTTAACCCCTAAACATATCCATCTAAGTATGGGAATCATTTATACAAGTTTTGACCTCGATAAGTCACTCCAAAACACAACTACAAGACTCTGCAACACACTAGTTCGACTTACTAGTTTCCGGGCGTCATGATCGTTTCTTGACGTGTTACCTCTAAACTCCTCAACCTAACTTGAAAATACATCTTACAACATTTAAACCTTACCTTGGCTGAAAACAACCTTTTTAGGCTCTAGTTTCACCTAGTAGATACCATCAAATAATAGCTAGGTTCTACGGGATGTTACAATTAAGACCAACAAGGAGACAGAGAAGGATCAAGAATGGGCCACACTATTGACTCAACTGGATGTCTTGTCCAAGAGAGTCATGGAATTGGAAGCACTGTCCACTAAAGAGGCCAAGCACTTTCCCCCTTGCGAGCGTAAAAAATTGCAAAATCCAGAGGGTGGACAAAATGAAGAGGTCCTCTCACTCATTCAACATAAGATCGAAGAACAATACAGGGTGTTGAATTAGATAAAAGAGAATATCTTAATGCTTAATCAGACAACAACCTCCCATTCCATGATCATTCAGCTGCAAGATGCCTAAATAAACCAAGTGTGTAGTGTCTCTACGTACAACATAAAGAGGGGTCACCTAATGATACTATGGCCGACCCCAACAATGAGTTTTAAGGGTTGACTAGCGTCGTGCCACGACGTTAACTAAGGCGCTGCTTAGGAGGCAACCCTAGACCCTTTTATGACATTACTTTAGTTTTTAAAATATGGTGTGTTGATTGCGCAGGTTAAAGTGTGTAAAGTGGTTGCAAATTGCAGGTTGGTGAGCTAAAGTTCCAGACGACGCATCAAGGAAGAGGTTGGCGAGCCTGACCTAATCCACCGTTTGACTCAAGACATCTTCAAAATGGAGTCTGTAAAACTCAGCTAGCCTAGTTTATTATTTGCGAGTCGCCGACCTGACGTAGACCATTGTTTGGACCCCCACATTAACTGGAGGACTTGTAAAATCAGCGAGGTAAGTGAATACTCAGCGTGTCACCGAGTGGGTCGCGAGTGCGACTAATATCGCCGAAAGGGGGAGAACTGGATGGTTTTAAAGACCAATGGTTTCAAAGTTTCAAAATCTTCAGTTTCCCTCGCTTTCAAACTTAGCAAACTCGCACCTAGTTAGTATTTTCAATTTTTTTGCACTCCATAAGTATTTTGGTTGTTATTGGTGCTTGGACTTTAGTTTACACTGCCATCTAGCATTTCAATGTACTTTAATCGGCATAAAAGGATAGTTTTCCAAACCCCGAGTTTATTTTATTGAATTTGTACTAATTTGCAATGATCTTATCTTAGTGATGTGTGATGGGCTTCTCTTATAGAATTAGAATGTTTGAATGCCTATTTTAATTTGATAATGTTGCTCATATTATTTTGATCGTCAAATGCCCGTAAATTTGTGCCTTAAAATGAGTTAAATTTTGTGGGGTTGTTCTTGAATGTAGTTTCGTGTGGTTTGGTGATGTTTGAGCAGCCCGTATATGTGCTAAATGACGTAAATTGCGCAATGATAGAGTGGATGACACCATTCTTAAGGGCAAAAGTCATCAAATGGCCAAATTTGGTAAAACGAGGAGAAGTTTGAGTATCCCGGGGTGATGGGTGTTATGGGTCTATACTTCAATTTCACTACAGCATCCGTTGAATTTGTTTTCGGAGGTTGCCAGGGTTGAATTCGAGAAGTTGGGTTAAAAGTAGGTAGTTGGGTCGTTTGGCGAGTTGGGTCGAGCTCACCGAACCACATGGTGGTTCGCCTAGTGTCCTCATCCCACCTTTAATTTCATGCTCAATGTGTTGTTGGAGTCTTTAACTTTTGGTGAGAAGCTTGAGGTCGCCGAAAGACTTCTTGATCGCCCTTTGTATGAAATCCTGAACCCTTCTTACACTGTAACTTTGGGCGGGCTAACATAGTTTGCCAAAGCAATTCAGCGACCCACCAACTGTTTTGGCGAGTCTATCTACACCTAATTTTCTGTGCGTTTGTTTGGAAAGTTCCTAACTTCTCGAGGTTTTGTAGACAAGAATAGATCAAAAGCAGCTGAAAGAATAATTCCAGTCCAAGAGAAGGCTAAGGGGATTACGATAAATGAGGATGTACCTATATCCAGAGGGAAAGTTACGAAACTTCCCACAACTGGTGGGAAAGGCGACAACAAGAGGTCCACTTCTAATAGGAAGACCACTATCAGACACCCTAATGTTCCTATATGGGTCCGGGGATTCTGTGCAGCTGTGCATGTCCTTTTGGAGGACACACACGTGACAACCCCTAGTGGATCTAGCACTGCCGTTCCTCCTGATGTGACCCCGAGCACTGATGTTCAGACTCAAAGTAATACATTGGGCACAAATGCCCAAACAGATGGAGCTACTGTGTAGACAGGACCCTCTCTTTACCTCCATTTTTGCCTTACTTTATTTTGACTTGTGGATGATTTTATTTGCATTTGAGGACAAATGTTTTTATTTGTGGTAGGGTGAGGGCCCATCCTTCGTGACTCCATTTTGTTTATATATTTGGGTTGAAATCTCTATAATTGTGTTAATATTGCATCTTCTGGATGTTTGAGCCTGATGCTCCGTGTTTTTAAATTGTGAATGATTTTTGACCCTTTCGAAAAGTTTTTATCACTTCTTGTATGTGTTGAATGAGTTGTTCTCTTGCAAATTTGAATATCGGTTTTAATCAATACCAATGACTCGATTAGTGCTCATAATCAAACATATATGAATGCGCGACTACGACGAGGCCAATTGAATTTGCATAGACAATATGTGAACTCTTCACAACTCATTGTGACTAGCCAATTATCGAATCGAGTTCTCTTGTGATGAACATTACACACTAGCAAAAGTGTGGAGTCTTGTTTGACATTGGTTTCAATGCCTTGTAAGATGAGCTTACCATGACCATGTGTGATGACACCTAGAATTTACCCCGTTGGTCCGATTGACTAAGTAATGCAATTTCTTGAGATGAACTTAGGCAACTTTAAAGAGTGTGAACCAGTTTGACATATACCTCTTTTGTGGCCTACCTTGTGAGTGTGTGAACCTCTTTTGAACACCCTTTTAGCATTAAACTTTTCTTGGAAAGAAACTTGATAACACTACTACCTTTTATTGACCTATTACCCATAATCCTCATGATTTGTGGTTTGTTTGAATAGCCAACTTAGGCCAAAAGCCTAAGTTGGGGGCTTGGGGAAAAGAGAAGGAAAATCTAGTAAATACAAAGGAGTCCCTTATGCCTATGTTTTGAGAAAAATGGAACCCCTCCATACAAAAAAATGAGAGAAAAAAGAAGAAACAATTGAAAAAGAAACAGAAAGAAAAAGTGCTGAAATAAAATTGTGGAAATACAAAGAAAAATGAGATTTCCAATGACTCATGGAAAATGATTAAGAGGTGACTTTTGAGCTTGAATGAAATTGATAAAGGGAAGGAAAGAAGGTGTTCTTCACATCACATTTCATGAGGATTTTCAGCCTATAAACCTAAATGACCGTACCATTACACTCAACCTCATTAAAAGCTTTGAAAAAGACCTTTTTGATCTTGAATGAGCTAAAGCAAAAGTCGATTCGAAAATAGGGGCAAACCTATGGGTTAAATCATGCATTGTTTTTATCTCTGTGAGTGTGAGTGTTATTATTGATTCCGAAACTTTAAATGATTAAACCATTGAGTGAATATGGAATCATTCGTTTTGTGAGGGCATTTCAATACCTTTGTTGAGCTTGAACTTGCATTTGAGGCAAGTATAGTGAGCTTGAGATTATTTGACGATGGTGAGTCACAACTTCAAACTTTGAGTACACAATTGATTCTTGCATGAGTAAGTTGACACTTTTTATGTGCATTCATGATTGAGTCTTGTGTAGCAGTGTTTGAGATATCCTTTTTGAACTGTTGAATTAGAGTTTTACTTGAGGACAAGCAAAAGTTTAAGTTGTGGGTGCTGATGAGTCCACGATTTGGACTCTTTTAGGGCTTTATTTTGATAGATTTAGTGTCCTCAAATGCATATTTTTTCTCAATAACTAATGAAAATCCTTGAGTTTTAGGTATTTGGAGTTAGAGACAAAGCATGGACACTATTGAGCAAAAAGGAACAAGGTAGATGAAAGAATGAAGAAAAGAAGGCCTGAGAATCGCCTAAACCATTGGGCGAGTTACCCAATGGCCTTGGTCTCACCCAATGTTCCAGTGTGCCAAGCCATGAAGGATAAAATTAAATAGGCGATAGAAAGGAGCAGTCGGCGAGTTGTCGAACGGTGCCGCAAGGTAGTGCCATATCACCCAAGGTTATAGAGCGTGAAGTTGCTGAAGGACAATGTAGAAAGGCGATGAACCAGACCGAAGGTCTGATCGGCCAGTGGATCGGCGATCCCGACTAACTACGCCGAGTGATCCTTCGCAGCAAACTTTTTGACAACTATAAATACATGTTTGAATTTTTTTGTTTAGAATCAAGCTTTACATTTCAAAAACGAGTTTTTAGAATTACTTTGTTTTTGGGAAACATTTTTCCTTAGCTTTGAAGAGTTGAAGATTTGCATTTTCTAAGCAATTGGAAGTAGGTATTGAAGATTCTTCATCCTTGACGTGTCTAAAGACAATATTTATCGTACCCATTTGATGGAAACACTTTTTGGTATCGATTTCTATCCCTTTACTATGTCTAGCTAAAACCCCAATTATTGGGGCATGATTATGCGAATATGGGTTGAATTTACTGATGGGTATTGCTAATTGATTGTTTATTTTCTGTTTAGAGATAATTTCATTCAGTAGTTGTGTTTTAATTAAATGGGGTTGTAGTTGCAAATACATTTTTATCTTTGTGTTTTTTACTTTCTCGAGAGAGAAATTTTAAAACCAAAACTACTGAATCGATAGTCTGTGGTTATTGGGTTGTCGTGGGTTTAGCTCGAGAGAGTGAATCCTAAACCCTCTCCCACACATTCAGCTAAAGAGAGTGAATGGACTAAGGCTAAGGCTGTGCTTCATTGCCACTTATCGGTGTTTGAGAGAAACCAATTTGAATCGGGGTAAACGGTTCGAGAGAAAAAATTATCCCCACTAAAGTCTAGTCTAGTTACAAATTTGCAGCAAGTTACTATCAATATCATTTACCCGGTTGTGTATTTTAGCCCATATTCCTATCACATCTGAAGAATCCCGTCTCCATATTTGCATTTTCGTTTTAGTTGATAATTGCTTACAAAACCCCCTTCGATAATTGATACTTGTGTCACCCTTTAATTTATCATCATTTTACTCGTTAATATCTATAACTATGATTAACTTAAACTCATTTTTAATTTTCTATTGATTCTCATTTATAAACCGCTCCATGTGGGAATGATATCAACCCTTGGTTGGGTTATATTACCATTGAACGACCATGGACACTTAGTATTGGATGAAGCGCCCGGATACGTCAACTCAGTAGTGGCCATGGGTCACAACTTGAAGTTAAGAATCAGGGGTATTTGGGTCTTTTCCTAAATAATTAACTCCTATACTATATCATTTTACCCTTCACTAAGACCCCTATATAAGTGTTTTCGACCCCCAAATTATCACATTCAAGTCATTTTTCCAAAATCACAGTAGAATATCAATTCTCTTCTTCAAAATATTTCTCTCTCTAGAAACTCAAAGAAGAAGATGAATGATTCAACCTTGGGTTTCGAGTCAACTATCAATTCCTCCATTGAATATAAGCATTTGGCTTTGAGGTATGGTTGCTTTCATCCATGGATTCATTCCATTTATGGAGTTCCCAAATTCGTCTATTTCGAAAGCTAGAATTTCCCAATTAAGTTAGGGTTTTCTTCAATTTTGATTGGTTCTTTTCATTATTGATTTAAATGATTGAATTATGATCTATTATTTATGAAATGATGAAGTACTAGGATTTTATTATAATTTCCCCCTTGAACCCATGTAATCCCTATGTTTTCAATATACGACTCATATGATGTGAGATTTTTGATTGTAAAGGAAAAGTCTTATAAATTTAATTATTTATTGCTAGATTTACATGAATTTATGATGAAATGCATATCTAACCCATATTTTCTAAGTGTTGAAGATTGAAAGTGGGTTTTAAACGTGGAAAGGTAAATTATGGACTTATGCATTTTCTTATGAAATCTATGCAGATGTTTTAAGGATGCTTTGAGAGTAAAGTATCAATAATGATGATCATGATGTGTTATTGAAAGGATTTTCTTATATATACATAAGAGTAATATGTTAAAGGTTTTCTCACAGAATAAGGATTTCAAGGTTGAAAGGCTTTCTCACCAAATTGAATTAATGATTAAGAAATATCCTTATGAACCTAGCTTGGATTGGTTATTGAAAGATACCTTTCCATGGATGACGACTTAGCTTAGGTTGGCAAGATGACGTGCCTTTCCGTGGATAATAAGAATAAGAAGAATTGACTATGTGCCCCCATAGGATGATTGTATAGATAGACATTAGCTAGTGGATCCACTTTAGCTCAGACTTATGGTCCTTACCTTGGAAAGTTAGACAACGCTTGTAACACCCCAGATTCGGAAGACGATAAAGTAGCAGCTTTTTAGAACTTTCAAGTGTCGTCCACGAAGGTCCAACAACGGACCGTAGGTTGGTCCGTGGATCGACCCCTCAGAAAAGGTCAAGCCATGGACCACAGTGGCACCTACGGATTGTAGGTGGGACCCCAGCCCGTGGTCTAGTGGCCGTTGATTGGACAAAACTCTAGGAAAAGGGACCACAGCTGTATATGACAGACCGTAGATCAATCCATGGTCCATTGGTCGAGGATTCATGGTTCACTCCTAGCAGTTACTTTTAGGGACTTAAGGGTCTTTTATGATTTTAAATAAATCAATGTGGTGTCGATTTTCCTAAGCCTAGAACACCTATAAAAGTATTTTAACCACCAAAATCTCCTATTCAAGTAATTCTCTGAAACCCCAAAAAGAAAACCTCAAACTCCTTTCAAATATTCTCTCTCTAGAAGTTGGAAGAATAAGGAAGAAATTGAAGCTATGGTGAAGTCAAGTCTCCAATCGTCAAGCTTTTGTGGTCTTTGTGACTGAAGTATGATGGTTTTTCATCCATGGGATCCTTCCTCCCATGGAGTCCCCCAGATATCCCCCAATTTGAAGAAGAACTCCCCAATTCTAGTTAGGGTTTCTTCCAATGTTGTGGGTTGTGATGAATGTTGATCCAATTAAGTGTATTATGATTGTTTATTGTTGAATTGGTAGTGTTACATGTTCTAGGATGGAAATTTCATGTACCCTACTCCATGATTTTCACCTAGAATTGATCTAATTAGGTAGATGCCGTGAAGGGAACCTTTATGGGTTATGGTTATCCTTTTCAAAATAATTATTTATGATGAGAATAGCTTGATAATAAAACATAGATGATGATCATGAGATGTAGAAGCTTTAGAGTGAAGCTTATGATATGAATTATTGGTAATTGATGTTAGTATGGTGGAAGAGATAATTCCTACATGAATTGCTTATTATGAATGTATGATTTTGAAAGGCTTTCTCACATGAATGATTCTAGGTTGAAAGGGTTTCTCACCTAAAACGAATCTAGACTAAAAGAGTATGTAAGTGATGAGGCTAGGGGCGACTACCCTTGACCTCCTTTTAGAATAATATGAGGGGATTTCTCATACTCCTTAGAATTGAACAAGAGGTGATTCCCCACATTCTTATTATGATGAATAGACATGGAGGCAGTACCCATGACCCTTCTGAAATGTTGTGGAGGCGAGTACCCATAACACTTCTGAATGATGTGGAGGCGAGAATCCATGTCATATGATGTGATTGTAGAGGTGAGTACCCATGACCTTAAAAGATGTAAGGCAAGAGGCGAATACCTATTAGCCTTTGTAAGCTTAGCAAGGATGCGGATCCCCATGTCTTTAAAGTAAGTATGAATAATGTAAACTATGTTATGAAGAAATAATAGATTGGTTTATTGCTTGAGATGCCTTCCATGAGGTAAGCTTGAATAGAGGTAGATGACCCAAGTCTTGACTAAGTATAAGTAGAGGTTACTTGAGAAGTATTCCTCCTTTTATTATGATAATTTATGTGCATTCATTCTGCTTATATTTTATATTGACTAACCTTTATGTTTATGTTGTTTATGCTAGCTTTCATATTTAGTACAACTTTGTACTATTGCATACTGTTGCCTACATTTCTTATCAAAATGTAGGATCCGACGACATTGATTCTCACACTAGTGGCTAGGATCATAGTTGATCAAGAAGTGATGATTTGGTGAGTCCCCATAGCATTCGTGGATTGGAACACCCTTTTACCCTTTATGTCTTTCTTTAATGTTTGGACTATTGAATGGGTTATGTCCCAAGATTTATTCATGTTGATTAGATGGTTTGAGACAATTGTATTAGACTTCTGCTAGTTTATAAATACTTTGATTGAATTGAAAATGTTTTGTATTTCTGCATCATTTTTTATTACTTTATGTTATGATATGCTATGTGGCCTGTATGATACCTCTCGGGGTCTTGTATGCCTTGTTAGATCTAGGGAGTACCCCTGGGTCGTGACAAACTTGGTAATCAAAGTACAAGGTTTAGAATGGTTCTAGGATGTCTCAATCCACGTCAAGTAGAGTCTTGTTCATAAGTGTGAAACACACCACATTTATTTATGAGAAGCTACTAGATGCTTAGGAAACTTCACTTCTTCATTTCTCTAAGTCGTGCCATTGAGTTTAACTCTATAAAGTCTTTCTCCTAATCTTTACTCGATGGTATTCAAGATATGACTACTAGAAGGGCTAATGCTAGAAGGAATGAGAAAGATAATGTGGGTCAAGAAGTTCCTCCTCAAGCTCTGATTGATCCTTTGGCTAACAATGTGACAAATATAGAGTTTAGGTTGGCTTTCAAAGTGTTAGCTCAAGCTGCGACGGCCCAAACCAATAGAGAGGTGGTTGTCACGACCCAAGGGTACCCCCTAGATTTAAACAAGCATATAAGACCCCGACATGCTTTATACAAGCCACTTAGAATATCACAACATAATGTAATATAAAAGGTGAGGGAGTTAAAACTTTTGAAAATACAATCCATGACTTTTATAAAAGAAAGCAGAAGTCTATCATGACATTGTTTCAAACCATTTTAACATGAGAAATAAAAGAAATCTTGGGACGCAACCTAAACAATTGTCTCAAAAGTAAAAGAAAGACATAAAAGAGATAAGGTGATCCAATCATTGAATACAAAGAGGACTCACCAACGCTTCACTTCACAATCCTCTAGAAACCTAGCGACAAGTGTGTGAATCAGGAACGCAGGACCCTACATTTGATAAGAATGTAGGCAATATTATGCGTTCGTACAATCAAGTACTAAATATGATGGCTAGCATAAACCACATAATCATATGCATTAGTCAACATAAGACATAAGGCATAGTCATATCAATATATAATAAGCATCATAATGAAAGAGGATTACATCCTTATGCAACCTCACTTATCATTAGCCAAGACTTTGGTCATCTGCCTCTAGTCAAGCTTACACCATGGAAGGCATATCTAGCAACACTCCAAACTAGTCAATTTCATAACATAATCTCATTAATTATACTTACTTTTATAGACATGGGGATTCTCCTCTATGCCTAGTTCATAAAGGCTAATGGGTATTCACCTCTTGCCTTACTTACATTATGATTGTAGGTACTCACCTCCATAACGTCATCATATGATGTGGGTACTCGCCTCCACATCATTTCATAAGGTATGGTGATCCTTTATCTACAGTTAGTTTTCACCCTAGAGTCAATCTCATAGATGTTTTCAAGGTTTTCAAGTTTCACCAAAAACATAGATTTCACTCAAATTCATTGGTTCTTGCATCAAACGATTTCAAATGATAAAGTATGATTAGATTAATGTATAATTGATGGTTTTAAGATGAAAAACTCTATGAACTCATGATTTCTCTAAATTCCTAAATTTGGCTTATGAAGTGGGTTTTATGATTATGAATGAATGTTGATGGAACTATGCTTAGATTAAGTTCTATTATTGATTTATATTATTATCTATGCCTATCTATGGTGAATTGTTGGAGAATTAATTAATGGTCATTATGGCTTTGGAGAAGGGTAAGTTGTGACCAAATTCTCATGTAGTAGAATTACTCTTGAATTGTTGATCCACTTGGAAGGTGGAGGTGTTTACATTACATTGTATATTGATCCACTTGAAAGATGGAGGTGTTTACTTACATGTACATTGTGATTATAGCCTTGAAGGTATTATATGAGGAATTAAAGTATTGTCATGATGTTGTGTATATGATTGTATAATGTGAAGGACTTACATGTGATTCAATGATAGAATGATGAACATGTATTCAATGTATTTGTGTTAGTATTGAAAGGCTATTTCTGAATTTGACACTCATAAGTGACAGTGATGAATGTGATGGGTTTCTATATTATAGTTGTTGAATCTAGAATTAGTAGGCTTATGCATCCTTTTCTAGAGTAATGAATGTGTCTTGACTTGATAAACATGAATCGGTAGGCTATGGCATTCCTTTAATATATGAGTGATGAATGTTTCTTGACTTGATGGCTATGAATCGATAGGCATTATGCATTCTTTTCATAAATGATCTAATGTAATGAAGACTCTAGATTTGATAGGCTAGTGGCATTCCTTTCTTAATGAGTCAATGTACCATGAATTGATAAGCTAGTGGCATTCCTTTCATGAGTACAAGAATGTAATGAGGGACCGTGAATCGATAGGCTTATAGCATTACTTTCATATGGACCCTATAGCTATCCTTGAATATACCACAGATTGATAGTCTTATAGCATTACTTCCTTGGTAATGATGTATCATGGGTCGATAGGCCAATAGAATTCCTCCCTAATACACTAATGTAATTTGAATGAAATAATCTATAGGAATGTAGGCAAAGCACCGACTAGATATGGTTAGATGGGAACTCTCCCAAAGTTAGGCTAGAGTTCCAATGAACATCTTCCAATCTCATAACTATGTGCCCACATAAGATATTAGTTAAGGATTCATCCAAGCTAAGGATTCATCCAAGCTAATATTATCGTTCTACCTTAGGCAAGTGGAACACCTCTTTATGGTGTGGGGCTATATGACACCGGATTCCATGTCTAGCTTACATGGTCTATGTCGGTTAAACGTTTATTACCATCATGTGAGATGTGCACTCTAGTTACTTGATATGTACTACAAAGTCTAGGTAGTAGTATGGGATGGTATCTATACATTGCACGAGTAGGCTTTGAAGGTACTATTGTGAGTTCTCTAAGTCCTAATGACTAAATGTGTGAAAGTCCTCTAAATGCATGAAGGTGTCCTAAATGAATCTAATGAAGATTGATGACTTATTGTCTAAATAAAATGATGAATGGGTAGCTTATATTGATGAAATAAGTTACTTAGCATGTTGTGTTGAATTGTAAAGGTTCTTATTTATTGTAGCCTTGAGGAACACCTAGGTGTGTATGAAGAGGTAGTATGGGCTGCCACTTCATGTCTTACTTAGGTGTATCTTAGGGTAACTTTAGATATAGGTCCTTTAATGATGAAATGACTTACTTGACTCATGTTCTTATGTATTGTATGTTGATATTAGTGGAGCATGATTACTTGTAATATGAAGCTTCATTAATGGTGAATTCACTTTTGGTGACCTTAGGGTGATGCTTAGGTGTGGATAGTGGTATGGGATGCTATCCACACATTGCACAAAGTGTTACTTGATGGTTGCTTGGGTTGAAGGTGAAAAGGTAAAGGTAATGGGTTTATATGTTGGACATGTCTATAATGTGGATAATGTCTTCTTTGTTGGTTGTGATTTGTATTATACCTCTTATAATTGTACAGATGAGGTTTTATCAAAAATGGCATACTAACATGACTTTCAACAAAATGTCCCTTTTAAAGCATGTTTCTGCATGGTCATCATACTTAGTACATTTTTGTGTGCTAACCCAAATTCTCTTATTTTTACTACAAGTATAGGTTCTGGCAAGTGATCGTTTCTAGCTAGAAGTTGAAGTGCTTGGATAGAGTTTTCTTCCAGGACTTGGTATCTCCTCATAGATCGAGGACAAAGACTCTTTTCGTTCTAGTTCCTTTATGTTTAATACATTGTAATAGACATTCTAGTATTTTTGATTGTAAAGGGTCGTGACCCTATCTTTCTAAAGTTTGTCTTAAGTTGGCCATATGAGACTTAGTATTTCCGCTGCTTTATAAAAGAGTATTTAATAGTTTGGTTTTGAATAAAGTTTTTAATTACACAATATTTTATATTGTCTATGCAATGAATGAGCTAAGAGGCTTGTATTAGACCCCTCCAGGGTCGAGTACGTCGTGTTATGACTAGGGGGTGCTCTCGGGTCGTGATGAACTTGGTATCAGAGCATAAGATTTTGGAAATGGTTCTTAGGATCAAAGTCTCACAAGCCACGTCTAGTAGAGTCTTGTTCATTAGTGTGAGTCTCGACACATCTATGAGCAAGAGGCTATAGGACGTTAGAAGTTACACTTCTTTCATATTCTAGAAGTCGTGCCTTAGAGTGTGGTTCAATAAATGTCCTTTTTCCTAATCCTTTCTCTAATGTTTATATGATATGAGTACAAGGGCTAACTCGAGGAGAGTGGAAGAGGAGGTTGTTAATGAGGGAATTCCTCCCCAAGGTGATCAAGGTCTTCAAGGTGACCAAGTTCCTCTTGGCAATCAAGAGAATGAAGTTCCGGTGGTTCCCCCAGACATGACCAATGAGGAGATTAGGGCGGCTTTTCTAACCCTAGCCCGAGCCATGACGCCTCAAGAAAATAGAGATGTGGGGCCTAGGGTGAATGCTAATGCGAGTACCGTAGCCTAAAGATTGAGAGACTTTGTGAGGATGAATCCTCTTATCTTTCTTGGCTCTAGAATGGGAGAAGATCCCCAAGAATTATTGGATGAAATTTATAAGATTGTCGATGCTATGGGCGTAACTTCTAGGGCGAAGGCGAAGTTGGCTTCCTACCAATTGAAAGAATCATCCCAACTGTGGTTCACTCAATGGAAAGCTAATAGGCCGGTTGAAGCGGGTCCTATAGAATGGGAGGAGTTTAAGGAAGCTTTCCTTGGTAAGTAGTTTCCCCGTGAGAAGAGGGAGTGAATGTTGAGGAGTTTATAAACCTTAGGTAAGGTAACATGAGTCTGGAGGAGTATTCCTTGAAGTCTACCCTATTGTCTAAGTATGCTCCATCCTTGGTGTCTAACCCTATAGATGAGATGAGTAGGTTTGTCACCGGTGTATCCAACCTAGTTAAGGAAGAGTGACGTACGTCGATGCTCCATGGTGATATGGATATCTCAAGAGTTGTTGTGTATGCTCAATCCATTGAGGAGTCCAAACTTAAGAGGGTGAATAGGGGTTTGAAGAGAGGTAAATCCAATGAGCAAGGTCGACCTAGGTTCAAGAACAGAGCTCCTAACCAAGATTTTTCAAGTGCTCCAAAGGTTAATGAGGAGAACGGTGGTGGATCTCAATTTTTTAAACCCCTTTGTGCAACTTTGGGAAGAGGCATCATGGGAAGTGCCTAGCCGGTACTAGTGGGTGCTATGGATGTGGCAAAAGTGATCATCAAGTGAGAAATTGTCCTACTCTTTCGACTAGAGGAAGGGAGGCCAATCAAGCTTCTTATGTGGGCCCGGATCCTAATGCTCCAAAGAAAAATTGTTTTTATGTGCTTCAAGCTAACAGTGACAAGGGAGTTGATCCGGATGAAGGTACCGGTAAGTTATGGTTCCTTGTTTTTGTGATGAGAATCTTATGAGTTTCTTTATGATAACCTTAGTTGGGTTTTCTCCTAAGTGGAGGACAGTATGTTGAATAGTAAGGTTGTTGAGAGTGTTAATATCCTTATCTCTTTCCTTCTATTCTTATTCAAGCTTGATACCTAGAGTTCCAAGTAGCTTGTGGCATGTTTTGGTGTCTTGTGTGAATATGAGTTTCCATAGTGTCCTTATGTTGTGCATGTTCTAATTGAATTCTTGTATAGTTGAGAAAAATGAGTTTTTAAATGGTGTTCCTCATGTTGATATGAATCTATGATGAGTTACCTAAATATTTCATGAGTTGACTTGTTGAGCATGCCTAAATGTGTTATGGAAAGAGTTGCATAATGTGCTTTTATGAGTTAATTGCATAGTGTGCTTTAAAGATGTTGTAATGACCATGATGTGACTTGGAGAAGGAAGTTCCTCCAATGAAATGAGAAATGTGATGTTTTGGTGCATGATGAGTTGTAGATGTAATTCCTACCTTCTTGTTGTGTTTTGAGCTTATTGATGTGGAGTTGATGTTTCCTCCTATGTTTATGCATTTGTATTAATGTTGTATGCATGATTGTGGGCTTCTAGTCTTGAGTCATTACACCTTAATGTTCTAAAGTGTCATTCGAGGACGAATATTCCTAAGTGGGGGATAATGTAACGACCCTAAAAACAAACTACTGAAACTAGAGCTTAACATGTGTTTGTTTGTGTTCGTGCTGAGTTTTGATGGTGTTTCATGTTGTCCCGAGCCATGGTTGAAATGTATAGGGGTTAGACATCAAGGTATGACTCCCTAAGGACCACCCTAAGGGTCCTTGAGGAGGACCCTAAGTCTAGACACCAAGACCCCAAGGAAACCATGAGGTTGCCTCAAAGGGGGTGACATACGGATGGGGTTCACGCCCTGTAGGTCCATCCACGCCCCGTGGATGGCCTGTGTAGGTCAAGAACCCCAAATGAGGGTCTCTGATCCTAACCACGAAGGGAGAGTACGGTCTCGTCAATCCATCCACGGTCCATGGATGTTGACTCGTGGATTGGACCTGCAATCTGGTTTATGGGTTCGGCTAAGTGAGGGGGAAATTGGGAAATTCACCCCAAGTCTTTTAAATTGCTTGGACGGTTATTTTAAGTGTTTTTAGGTATTTTCAGTGTATTAAAACATTTATATCCTAATTTAGAATTCATTCTTCATATTTCCCCAAATCAAAACCCTTCTCTCCTAAAAAGTTCTCTCTAGAAACTCCATTGGAGGCCAAGGTCAAGTTCAAGCTATGGTTGGGGATTTCAAGGTGTTTCTTCTTAAATTTCAAGGAATTCTTCAAGTATAAGGTATGCTGATTATTTATCTAGGGTTAGTTTTCACCTTAGAGTCAATCTCAAAGATGGTTTCAAGGTTTTCAAGTTTCACCAAAAACCTAGATTTCACTCAAATTCATGGGTTCTTGCATCAAACGATTTCAAATGATAAAGTTTGATTAGATTGATGTATAATTGATGGTTTTAAGATGAAAAACTCTATGAACCCATGATTTCTTTAAATTCCTAAATTGGGCTTATGAAGTGGGTTTTATGATTATGAATGAATATTGATGGAATTATGCTTCGATTGAGTTGTATTATTGATTTTTATTATTATCTATACCTATCTATGGTGAATTGAGTAATGGTGATTATGGTTTTGGAGAAGGGTAAGTTGTTACCTAATTCTCATGTAGTAGAATTACTCTTGAATTGTTGATACAATTGGAAGATGGAGGTACATTACATTGTATATTGATCCACTTTAAAGGTGGAGGTGTTTACTTACATGTACATTGTGATCATAACCTTGACGGCATTATATGAGGAATTGAAGTATTGTCATGATGTTGTGTATATGATTGTATAATGTGAAGGACTTACATGTGATTCAATGATAGAATGAAGAACATGTATTCAATGTATTTGTTTTAGTATTGAAAGGCTATTTCTCAATTTGGCACTCATGTGTGATAATGATGAATCTGAAGGGTTTCTATATTGTAGTTGTTGAATCTAGAATTGGTAGGCTTATGCATCTTTTTCTAGAATAATGAATGTGTCTTGACTTGATAAATATGAATCGATAGGCTATGGCATTCCTTTCATATATGACTGATGAATGTGTCTTGACTTGATGGCTATGAATTGATAGGCTTTATGCATTTTTTTCATATAGACCCTATAGCTATCCTTTAATGTACCACAGATTGATAGTCTTATAGCTTTCCTTCCTTGGTAATGATGTATCATGAGTCGATAGGCCTATGGAATTCCTCCGTAATACACTAATGTAATGTGAATGAAATAATCTATGGGAATGTAGGCTAAGCACCGAGTGGATATGGTTAGATGGAAACTCTCCCAATGTTGGCTAGAGTTCCAATGAACATCTTCATATCCCATAACTATGTGCCCGCATTGGATAATAGCCAGCGGATATCATCCAAGTGAAGGATTCATCCAAGCTAATGTTATCTTTCTACCTTAGGAAAGTGGAACACCTCTTTATGGTGTGGGGCTATATGACACCAGATTTCATGTCTAGCTTGCATAGTCTATGTCGGTTAAACGCTTATTCCCATCATGTGAGATGTGCACTGTAGTTACTTTATAGGTACTACAAAGTGTAGGTAGTAGTATGGGATGCTATCTATACATTGCATGAGTAAGCTTTGAAGGTGCCATTGTGAGTTCTCTAAGTCCAAATGACTAAATGTATGAAAGTCCTCTAAATGCATGAAGGTGTCCTAAATGAATCTAATGAAAATTGTTGACTTATTGTCTAAATAATACGATGAATGGGTAACCTATATTGATCCAATGAGTTACTTAGCATATTGTGTTGAATTGCAAAGGTTCTTATTTATTGTAGCCTTTAGGAACACCTAGGTGTGTATGAAGAGGTAGTATGGGATGCCACTTCATGTCTTACTTAGGTTTATCTTAGGGTAACTTTAGATATAAGTCCTTTAATGATGAAATGACTTACTTGACTCATGTTCTTATGTGTTGTGTGTTGGTATTAGTGGAGCATGATTAATGGTGAGTCCACTTTTGGTGACCTTAGGGTGATGATTAGGTGTGGATAGTGGTATGGGACACTATCCATAAATTGCACAAAATGTTACTTAAGGATTGGTTAGGGTGAAGGTGAAAAGGTAAAGGTAATGAGTTTATATGCTGAACATGTCTATAATGTGGATAATGTCTTGTATGTTAGTTGTGACTTGTATTATGCCTCTTGTAATTGTACTCATGAGGTTTTATAAAAAATGGCATACTACCATGACTTTCAACAAATTGTGCCTTCTAAAGCATGTTTCTGCATGGTCATCATATTTAGTACATTTTTGTGTGCTAACCCATATTCTCTTATTTTTACTTCAAGTGTATTTTCTGGCAAGTGATCGTTTCTAGCTATTAGTTGAAGTGCTTGGATAGAGTTTTCCTCCAGGACTTGGTATGTCCTCATAGATCGAGGACGAAGACTCTTTTCGTTCTAGTTCCTTTATGTTTAAGACTTTGTAATAGACATTCAAGTATTTTCAATTGTAAAGGGCCGTGACCCTATCTTGTTAAAGCTTGTCTTAAGATGGCCATGTGTGAATTAGTATATCCGCTGCTTTATGAAAGAGTTTTAAATAGTTTAGTTGGAATAAAATTTTATTTTCCGCACTATTTTCTATTGTCTATGCAATAAATGAGCTAAGAGACTTGTATTAGACCCCTTCGGAGTCGAGTACACGCTGTTATGACTAGGGGGTGCTCTCGGGTCGTGACAGAAACATAAAAAGGTTCTTAAACCACTTTGGGGAGCACATCAAATCTCATAGCTATAAAGGAGTCACAAATGATAACGTAGCACATGGATCAAGTAAAGCATACACATCTATGTGGAACACGTTTAACAGACAAGTCACAACATCCAAGGAGCTTTCTTGGTCACCTCTTGTTTGGAGAGCATAAAAACGACTTTGGTTAGGAGCATTTTCACTTGAGCCACTTGGACCGGATGAAGGGTACGATGGAGTCCTACAACGACCATCTCCATCATTCTTGAAAACGTAAGGATAATCCCTTATTTTATGATCTGTTTTACCATACCCGAAACAAGCATTAGAGCCTGCTAGACACTTCCTTGCATGGTTTGTCACACATTTAGCACAAGTTGGCACCAAAGATTTACCACTATCTCCTTGGGGATTAGGGTTAGACACCTTTGCATTTGTTGGCTTTGGAGAAGAATTTGTAGAACCTTCCACGAAGTACCTTTGTCAAAATCTAGAACGACCCCGTTCACCGATCCTAGCATGTGCATAGTTGCCATCATCTACTCTAGCCCTTTTTGCCTCCCTAGATCTATCCTTGAGCTTTTATTCCTCAATTTGTTGGGCATGCACCATAAGGCGAGAGATATCCATGTCATGAACAAGCATAGTAGTGCGGCACTCTTTGACTACCATGTTGATTTGACGTATCCGGGCATTTCATCTAATACTAAGTGTCCACAGTCGTTCAGTGGTAATATAACCCAACTAGTGAGTTATAGACATTTACGAGTAAAAACATGATAAATTAAAGGGTGACACAAGTGTCAACTGTCAATGAGGGTTTTGTAAGAAATCATTAACTAAAATGACAACAAAAACAAAAATTCAAATATGGAGACGGGATTCTTGGGATGTGATAGGAATATGGGCTAAAATACACAACCGGGTAAATGCTAGTGATAGTAACTCGTTGCAAATTGGTAACTAGGCTAGACTTTAGTGGGGGTAAATTTTATCTCGAACAATTTACCTCGAATCAAATCGGTTTCTCTCGAACACCGAAAAGCGGCAATAAAGTACAACCTTCGCCTCAATCCATTCACTATCTCGAGCTGAATGTCTGGGGCAGGGTTTAGGATTCACTCTCTCGAGTTGAACCCACGACAACCCAATAACCATAGACTATCAGTTTAGTAGTTTTGGTTTTAAAACTTCTCTCTCGAGCAAGTCTAAAACTCGAAGATAAAATTGTATTTACAACTACAACCCCATTACATTCAAACACAACTACTGAACGAAATAACCTCTAAACAACGAATAAACAATCAATTAGCACTACCCAGCAGTAAATTCAACCCATATTCACGAAATCACACCCCAAGAATTGGGGTTTTAGCTAGACATAGTAAAGAGAAAGAAATCGATAACGAAAAGTGTTTCCATCAAATGGGTATGATAAATATTGTCTTTACACACATCAAAGATGAAGAATCTTCAATACCCACTTCCAATTGCTTAGAAAATGGAAATCTTCAATTCTTCAAAGCTAATGAAAATTGTCTCTAATAACTAAGTTCTAAAATTGAGTAATTCTTAAAATTCGTTTTTGCATTGTAAAACTTGATACTAAATGAAAAATTCAAACATGTATTTAAATTTGTCAAAAGTGTACTGCGAAGGATCACTCAGCGTAGTTAGTCGAAATATCCAATCCACTCGGTGATCCGCCCTTTGGTCTGGTTCATCGCCTTTCTGCATTGTCCTTCAGCAACTTCAAGTTATGTAACATTGGGTGATGGACTACTCCATCGCGGAATCATTCGGTGACTCGCCAACTGCTCATTTATCTTGCCAAATCGATTTTTTCCTTCAGAGCTTGGCACACGGGAACATTAGGTGAGACCATGCCTAGGCGATCTTCAGGCTCTCTTTTCTTCGTTCTTTTCAGCTATCTTGTTCCTTTCTACCTAATAGTGTCCATGCTTAGTCTCTAACTCTAAATACCTAAATCTCAAGGATTTTCATCAATTATTGAGACAAAATATGCATTTGAGGACACTAAATCTATCAACATAAAGCCCTAAAAGAGTCCAAATTGTGGACTCATCACATGTCAGACAATCCCGACATAAACGTACTCATCTTGGCCCTAGGATCCGCGACAATGGAAGGAGCGTATTTGGATAGTTTAGTGAACCTCAAAGTGTATTCCCTTACACTATTATTTCCTTTCCTAATGTTGATTAACTCAAGTACCTTGGCTTCTCTCATCTGTAGAGGGAAGAATTGGTCAAGAAAAGAACTTTTGAACTTTTCCCATTTTATGGACCCGCTTCCACTTTCTTGCTTCTTTCCACTGATTAAACCATATATGATCAACCCCTTTGAGTTGGTAAGCGGACAATTCCGCCTTCTCCACTGAAGTCACACGCATGATAGAAAGCACCTTATAGACCTTGTCAATAAATTCTTGAGGGTCTTCCTCAAGTTTGGAAACATAATATACGGGCGCGTTCACCATGCGGAATTATGTGGCTATAAAGTCGAGGAAGATCCTCAAAAATTTATCGACAATGTCTATAACACACTTGCTATTATGCGAGTGACTGATATTTGCATAATCAAGACACAACTTCCGATACAAGTGTCTACGATCATACAATAGTTTAGTAACCCAACCAAGGGTTGGGATCGTCCTAATATGATATTTTAGTAACCCAACCAAGGGTTGGGGTCATCCCAATATGATAGTTTAGTAACCCAACCAAGGGTTGGGATCGTCCCAAGGGTTGTGTCACTAGTAAGTAAAAACAATAAATAAACAAGGGTTTCTAAGCAATGAGAGGGGATCCTTGGGATGTGACGAGAATAAGGATTAAGCTAGATTATTGGGTACATGCTTTCTATAGAAGTTTCATAGAGTAATTGTGACTAGGCTAAGCTTTAAGGGGAATAAGGTCTTTCTCGAGCAACTTACACCGTTTCAAATGCGTTCATCTCGGACACCCACTTGCCGCATGAAGACCAGCCTATGTCTTAACCCACTTACTCTCTCGAGCTGAACCTCATGTCAACCCACTCACACTGGCTATCATTCTAGTGGTCTTAGTTTTATGACCTCTCTCTCAAGCAAGCCGAAAACACATAAATAAATTTGTATTTGCAACTATGAATTCATTAAATTCATCTGTAAGCACTAACTGAAATCACTATTAAAGTACGATTAAACTATCAGCAAGCAAGACCCAACAATTATCTTAACCCATATTCGCTAAATCACACCTCAAGAATTGGACTTTTCAGCCACACATCAAGAGATTAAAAATTATACCTAAATGAGCTTGCATTCAAATGGGTATGAAGATTTAAGTCTTGTTACAGGCCAAGAATGAAGAATCCAAGAGACCCAAGTCCAAATCCTTGGAGTTAAAACACTCTTTTTCTTCAAGTCTTTAAAACCCTCTCAAATTTAGAGCAAAAATATCAAAAGTACTATTCTATATGAAAATTATAATAATTGTTTCATACTAAAACTAAAAACTCTAACTAGTATTTATTGTTATCACAGATTTGTGCTACAGCGGATGGTTCGGCGTCATTAGTCGAAATCACCGATGAACTCGGTGATTCGCCCTTTGGTGTAGTTCATCGCCGTCTTGTACTAGCCTTCAACATCGTCATGCTCTGGGTTATTAGGCGGCATGGTTCTGCTTCGCGGAACTACTCAGCAATGCGCCGACTGCTCTTTTTTTCAAGGCTTAGTACATTGGAGCAAATGGCGAAGTATGACCTTTGGGCGACTCGTCAAGTGAACTCGGCAATCCTCAAGCCTTCATTTTTCGTTCTTTTCAGCCTTTTCGTTCCTTTTTGCAATATAGTGTCCATGCTTTCCTTCAAACATCAAATACCTGAAACTTAAGGGTTTTCATTATATATTGAGATAAAATAAGCATTTGAGGACACAATTTCTATCAAAATATAGCCCTAAATGAGTCCAATTTGTGGATCATTAGTACCCCCAACTTAAACTTTTGATTTTCCTCAAGCAAACTCAAGTTCAGCCGTTCAAAAGGGGTGTCCCGAATAGTGCTACACAAGACTCAATCATGAATGCACACAATAGACTCAATTTACTTATGCAAAGATCAAATGTGCACTCAAAGATTCAAGTTGTGACTCGGCAATATCAACGAATCACATGCTTACAATACTTGCTTCAATTGAAAGTTCAAGCTCAACAATAGTGTTCAAATGCCTTCACACAAAGAATGATTCCATATTCACACAATGGTTTCACAGTTTAAAGCTTAGGAATCAGATGCAACGCTCACACTCACAAAGAAGAACATAATGCATAATTTCACCCATAGGTTTGCCTATATTTTCCAATCAACATTTGTTTCAGGTCACACAAGATCAAAAAGGTCTTTTCAAGGCTTGTAATGTGGTTGAGTTCAAAGGTATGGTCATTTAGGCTCAGTGACTTCCATCCTCATGAGATGTGGTGCTCACAACACTTCCTTCCCTTTTCCTTCATCATTTTATTTAGTGCTCATGAGTCATCCTATTATTCGTTTCCCATGGAATGTTAGGAAACTCCATTTCTTTTGTAGTTTATTCCACAACTTTCTTTATCATTCTTTTTGTTTTGCTTTTCTGTCCTTTTCTTTTTTCTTTTTTTATATGGATGGGTTCCATTTTTCTCAAAATTATGGGTAAGAGGAGACTTTCCTTGACTTGCCCCTATCTTTTCAACATACCCCCAACTTAGGCTTTTGGCCTATGTTGGCTATTCAACTAACCACAACTTTATGAGAATTATGGGTAATGGATTAAGAAAGGTCTAGTTTTCATCAAGTTTCTTCCAAAGAAAGGTAAGGCTCAAAGGGTGTTCAAGAGACAATCACACTCACAAGGTAGGTGACAAAAGAGGTATATGTCAAATTGATTCACAATCTTCGAAGTTGCCTAAGATCATATCAAGAGATAGCATCACTTGGTTGACTGGACCAACGGGGTAAATTCTAGGATCTATCATGCATAGTTCACAGGTAAGCTCATCACACTAGGCATTGACATTATAAGTTAAACAAGACTCCACACTTTCGCTAGTGTGCAATGATCATCACAAGAGAATCAATTTGATACTAGGCTAGTCATAACGAGATGCAAAGACTTCACATATTATCTATGAAACTTTATTTGGCCTCATCGTAGCCATACATTCTTGTTCGTTCAATTGTAAGCACTATTCAAGTCATCGGTATTGATCAGAACCAAGACTCAAATTTTTTCTTAAGAACAACCACATTCAAGAGCATTAGCCGGTGGCGAAAATGTGCAAAAAATTCAAAAAATTTCGAAAGGGTCAAAATCGTTTTGTAATTAAAAACAAAAGGAGCCATAAGCTCAATCATCCACAGAAAGGGAGTGATAATATCAATTAAAACTGAACAACCCAAATATAAGCACAAAACAGAAGCATCACTATTCACACAAAAGGTGTGGGCCTCACCCCACCACAAACAAAAACATTTTTCCTCAAATGCAAATAAAAGTTTCTAGAATGTAAATTAAAGGAAGACAAAGAGGGAGGTAAAGAAGGGATCCTTCCTAAGCAGTCGCTCTATCTGCCTAGGCATCAGTGCTCTATGTGTCATTTTGAATATGGGCATCAGTGTCCTAAGTAGTTCTCTAAGTCTGGGCATCAGTGCTTGGGGTCATACTCGAAGTTTGGGCATAAAAAACTGGGGTTATTTCTGATACATCGACCTTGTTAGGTTCATTAGGAGTGACGTCCTGCAAATTTGCCAAATAGTCATGTACAGCGGCATAGAACACCTGGGCCCATGAAGGTACTTTATGGTTTCTTGGAATTTTTGAAATAGGTATCCGACCAGAAGATGCACAGATCTCCCTGACTCCCTTGCCCTTTCCCTTATCTTTCTTCCCACCAAACGTGGGCGGTGTAGTAGCCTTGCCTTTGGATGTCGCGGCTTCCTCATTCATCGTCTTCCTTTTAGTCATCTCTTGAGCTGGTATATTTCTCTCGGCAGCTTTCGGTTTCGCCATAACTTTGATGCTGATAACGGTAAGACTAAAATGCAAAGAACCAAAGAAATCCAACTCCGATCACAAATCAACCAACCAAAATACTACTAAAATGCGAAAATAAGAAAAATACTACCTTGGTGTGAGTTTGTTAAGTTTAAAAGTGAGGCCAAGTGAAGAATTTAGACTCTTGAGACCTCTGGCCGTCATAAACAGTCCATTTCGCGTCCACTCGGTGACATTAGTCACACTCGATAATCTATTCGGTGACACACCGAATGGTAATTTGACTCGCTGAGCTTTACAGGACCTTCAGTCAACAAGAGGGTTAAAACGATGATCTTAATTATGGTCACCGACCTGGTTGGCGACACACCAAACTGATTCTCAAGTTCACCGAGTTTTACAGGCTATGGTTTATACGTGTGTTGAGCCAAACGACGGGTCAAGATGGGTACGCCGACCTATTCAGTAATCCGCCGATTGACCATTTTGATCGCTAATCTAAATTTTCCAACACAGTCTTTATTTTAACCTACAAAATCAAAACACCATCATTTATAATAGCAATCTAAAACCTTAGGTTGCCTCCCAAGAAGCACCTTATTTAACGTCGTGGCTCGACATGAGCTACCAGTCAAACTTTGTTTCTGGGGTTAGACCTAATGCCGCTAGGCAACCCACCTTTACTGCTTGGGTAGAGATGAGGCAATGTGTGGTCCATGAGGTCTGCAATCAACTTGGTTGATCTTAAGTGGGAGCCACTCATATGATTCAGTACCTCCACGATTTCCCTCATCACCTCTAGCATTCTATCCTGCTCATGAAAATTTTGGAGAATGATTAATAGCATATCCTCAATACATCTATTTTCATTGCTCCTAGACCTTTCTCGCTCATAAGGAGGTATGTGCCTCTTTTGGCTCCTACACTGGTTTTCCACCTTTGAGATTTTGGTGGCTAAGTCATTTAACTAAGTTACCAGTGCAACAAACTTGAAGTCACCCTTGATTTCTTGGTTCGCCTCATCTAACTTACCACCACTTCCCTCAGCCATGCTCAGGGTTTATGCATACAACAACTTAGAGAGAAACAAAACTAAAGATAAAATTAGTAAAACTACAACTAAGAAGAACAAAAATTCTACTAAACTAAGACTTCCTAAATAATACCACTCCCCGGCAGCGGTGCCATTTTGATGTTTTCGTAATCAAGACACAACTTCCGATGCAAGTGTCTACGATCGTACAATAGTTTAGTAACCCAACCAAGGGTTGGGATCGTCCCAAGAGAGTGGTTTTGAGAATTTATAGAAAAATAAAATTCCATTCTAACTAGTCGTAGCTAAAGACATTAACAAGTAAAAACATTGTAAATTAAATGGGGACACAAATGTGTCAATTAACAATGGTGGGGAGCGGGGGTTGTGTCACTAGTAAGTAAAAATAGTAAAATAAACAAGGGTTTCTAAGCAATGAGAGGGGATCCTTGGGATGTGACGGGAATACGGATTAAGCTAGATTATTGGATACATGTTTTTGATAGAAGATTCATAGAGTAATTGTGACTAGGCTAAGTTTTAAGGGGAATAAGATCTCTCTCAAGCAACTTACCCCATTTCAAATGCGTTCCTCCCGGACACCCACTTGCCGTATAAAGACTAGCCTACGCCTTAACCCATTCACTCTCTCGAGCTGAGTGTGTGGACATAGGACTAGGGTTCTCTCTCGAGCTGAACCTCATGTCGACCCACTCACACTAGCCATCAATCTAGTGGTCTTAGTTTTACGTCCTCTCTCTCTCAAGTTGAACCTCATGTCGACCCACTAACACTAGCCATCAATCTAGTGGTCTTAGTTTTACGACCTCTCTCTCTCTCGCAAGCCGAAAACACATAAATAAACTTGTATTTTAAACTATAAATTCATTAAACTCATCCACAACCACTAAATGAAATCACAATTAAACTACGATTAAACTATCAGCAAGCAAGACCCAACAATTATCTTAACCCATATTCGCTAAATCACAGCCCAAGAATGTGGGTTTTTATCAACACATCAAGAGATAGAAATTTATACCTAAATGAGCTTGCATTCAAATGGGTATCAAGATTTAAGTCTTGCTACAGGCCAAGAATGAAAAATCCAAGACACCCAAGTCCAAATCCTTGGAGATGAAACCCTCTTTTTCTTCGAGTCTTCAAAACCCTATCAAACTTAGAGCACAAATATCAAAAAGTACTATTTTATATGAAAATTATAATAATTCTTTCATACTAAAACTAAAAACTCTAACTAGATTTTATAGTTATCACAGATTTGTGCTGCAGCGGATCGTTAGGCGTCATTAGTCAGAATTGCCGATCAACTCGACGATTCATCCTTTGGTGTAGTTCATCGCGGTTATGTACCAGCCTTGAACATCATCGTGCTCTAGCTTATTGGACGGCATCGTAATGCTTCGCGGAACTGCTCAATGATGAGCCAACTGCTCCCTTTATTCGTCGACTTGATCATTTTCTTCAAGGCTCTACACACTGGAGCAAAAGGCGAAGTAGGACCTTTCGTCGACTCACCAAGTGGACTCGGCGATCCTCAAGCCTTCATTTCTTCGTTCTTTTTAGCCTTTTCGTTCCTTTTTGCAATATAGTGTCCATGCTTTCCTTCAAAGTTCAAATACTTGAAACTTAAGGGTTTTCATCAGATATTGAGTTAAAATAAGCATTTGAGGACACAATTTCTGTCAAAATATAGCCTTAAATGAGTCCAATTTGTGGACTAATCAGTGAAGGCATAATTGGCCGCTTATTAACTCAAAAGTGTTGCTCAGATTTGGTTCAACCAATGAAAAGAGGAAAGGCCGAAAGGAGCCGGTCCCAAAGAGTGGGAAAGGATCAAAAGTGGTTTTCCTGTTAGATTCTCCCATTTTGAGATGAGATTGCCCGAGATGCTTGAGTTCATTAACCTTTGGCAAGGAAATATAAGTGTGAGGGAATATGTTTGAGGTTCACTGAATAATCCAAATATGTTGCATCTATTGTGTCGTATTTGTCACGCTCCAAACTCGAGGGGCGCAACTGGCTCCTAATGCCAAAACTCAGGACCGAGCCGACCCTGTTGAACCATTTGCTACTAGCGCTTGGCAGCCACACACAATCAAGAAAACAAACAAGTATATCTCTTAAAACTAAGCCCTCAGCCGGCAAGGCCCCTGTCAACTGATCTATAAAAGAAACAGCTACTCCCAGGAGATCATATAAATAAATAGCCAACTAGCACATAAGTCCTGATTGGGCTATCGCGGCCACTATGATATCTATACCAAAACTAAAAGCAGGTATATATCATTACAATCGTCAAACAACTCACAAGCTTCAGCAAACCAACAACATAGGCCAGTATGGCCATAACGTAGCTATACACCTCACACACTAGTCTGCAAGCCTCTAAGAGTAGTAAAGATTAGAGGGACAGGGCCCCAGCCTACACATAAAGATATATACAACAAAAGGTAACAAACATCTCTGGCAGATCCGGAGGAAAGGGGCAAGCCTACCAGATAAAAGTCAATCCTGCTGCTGAGGAGGTTTACTCAGTCGTCTGTCAGGACCTGCATGCATGAATGCAGCGCCCCCAAGGCAATGGGGCGTCAGTACAAAATAATGTACTGAGTATGAAAGGCAATAGACTATGAGGACGTACAAACAGCACACAAGACCACCTACTTAGGCCCCCATAAGCCCGGAAGGTGCCAATCAACCTATATACCCCTATCGGTAGTCCCCTAGCCCCGTAGGCAGTCACATAGCCCTCTTAGGCAATAATATAGCCCCGTAGGCAGCACATAGCTTTGTTAGGCATCAATATAGCCCTGTAGACAATCATAGCCCTTCTAAGCATAAATATAGCCCCGTAGGCAACTCAGAGCCCTTTTAGGCATCCATATAACCCTGTAGGAAGAACAAAGCCCTTCTAGGCATAGATCACATTCCTGCAGCTAACCACAATTCCTCCAAGAGCAATAATAACAATCCAATCACTAAAAGCAAGCAATTTAGTTATAAGCAACCTATACAAATAGATTCTAAGTCGTGTCCAACATAGGGACGCTACTAACTTAATAAAAATCCCGATAAGGAAGGATTATATCAACTCGAGCATCCAACAATCAACGATAATGGCTACAAGTGTAACAAGGATAACAACCCAATTACATTGCTCGTATGCTTTAAGTAAATATGTCGTAAGTAGGGAATAGCCTTAACATACCTTTCCAATGAACGCTCGAAAGATCGTAGTTCCTTTACGAAAGGTATTCCTTATGTCCTAAGCTTCGCAAATACTATATATACACAGTTGGTACGCACCTTAGTTAACCAAGTGTAAACCTTGAAGAAACACCAATAACTACAAATTTATTTCTTCAAAAACCAGCTCCAAACGTATCTAATAGAAGGGAAAAATGATTGCCACGTGTAGGGATTACGTTTCTAGGCACCGGGGCAATGTTTAATGGTAGAAATCATCAAAAACTAACCTTCATCATGCTAGAACTCCATAGGAACTCTCTGTTAAGGTTTCTCTCTATTTTGGAACTGAAATGGAATGTTTTCATGGCTTAAAACGTTAAATAAGCCGACATACCATATTTTTTACCTGACCCAGATTCTGCCACGACAGTCCCTAGTAAAACCCTCATAACTTTTTGCTCTGATGTCGGTTTGATACGGGGTTTTGTGCATTGCAAACTAGGCTCATAGGACTTCGATTGAATGGGTTATAGGCCTTCTAACTATTTATATATTGCGAGAAAACATCCAAGACATTTGACCCAAATTTTAGACAAATCTTTAAAAAGGAACTTACGATAACTTTCGCCAACTTTTATTTTGCCACTTACTTAACTTCAAAACTTGAGATACAACCGTTGAACACTTAAAATATGAAATACCACATCATTTTTAATTTATTACTCACCCTCCTTGTCTTTCCACGAAGATACGAGTTAATTTAGACGTTTTGGAAAGTCGGGGTGTTACATCCTTCCCCCCATAGAAACATTCGTCCTCGAATGAAAAAAAAAATCTAAGTCACACGGTTAAGTTTGTCACTATCCAGGAACCTAAAATGCAAAAAGTATAACCTAGGCGTCTCACATGACGACATAAATTGCTAAGCACTATAGCTCCGCAATAACAGTGCGAGCAATTATACAACGACAACAATAATAATAATAAGCAACAATATTAAAAAAATCGGATAGGTATCTTATCTCACTGCACCAATATAAACTGGTATGCCATCACCGTGGGATATGAAACAAGTGAGGATATTTGGACCTCATGCCATTCTCAGCTTCCCAGGTCACCTCTTCTCTATTCTTGTTTCTCTACAATACTTTAACCGAAGCCACCTCTTTGGTCCTCAATTTACGGACCTACTGATCTAATATGGCAACTGGAGTTTCCTCGTAGGACAACTCCTCTGTGATCTGAACATCCTCAACTGAGACAACCCGAGAAGTGTCTCCTATGCACTTCTGTAGCATAGATACATGGAAAACTGGATGAACAGATACTAGCCCCGAAGGCAATTCTTACTCATAAGCCACTTGTTCTACACTCTGAAGGATCCGATATGGCCAATGAATCTTGGACTAAGCTTATCTTTTTTGCCAAATCTCATAACCCCCTTCACAGGTGAGACTTTTAAGAATACCCAGTCATCGACGCAAAACTCTAAGTCCCTTCACCACACATCTAAGTATGGCTTCTGTCCGCTTTGAGTTGTTAGCAACCTCCCCCGTATGAGCTTGACCTGCTCCACTGTTTGTTGTACTAAGTCAGGTCCAATCAACCCTGACTCACCTACCTCGAACCATCCAATGGGGGATCTACATTTTCGCCCATACAAAGCCTCATAAGGTGCTATCCCGATGCTGGAATGATAACTATTATTGTATGCGAACTCTATAAGAGGTAAGTGGTCATCCCAACTCCCCTTGAAGTCTACCGTGTAGGCCCGTAGTATATCCTCGAGTGTCAAAATTGTGCGCTCAGCCTATACATCTATCTGAGGGTGAAAGGCTATACTAAGATTAACTTCCCCAGTCCTTTCTGGAAGGACTTCCTAAAGTTGGCGGTGAATTGTGCTCCTCTATCAAATATAATAGATACTAGGACACCGTGTAGCCTAACAATCTCCGTAATATAGAGCCCTGCATAGTCTTGGCCGTAAAAGTAGCCATGACTGGTAAGAAGTGGGCTAATTTTGTTAGTCTATCAACAATTACCCAAATAGAGTCAAACTTGCGACGCGATGGAGGTAACACTGTAATAAAATCCATATTAAGTGCTTCCCACTTCCACAAAGGAATGGCTATCTCCTGAACTAGCCCAATGGGCTTTTGGTGCTAAACCTTCACCTGTTGGCAGTTAGGACACTGTGCCACAAACTCAGCAACTTCCTTCTTCATCCCGTGCCACCAATAGATCTCCTTAATATCATGGTACATCTTCATCGAACCAGGGTGAATAGAATAATGGGAATGATGTGCATCTTCCATAATCCGATGCAGAAGCCCTCCAATATTTGGAACACACAATCGACCACTATATCTAAGGACTCCATCTCCTTCTATATCAAATGCTAAAGTCTGTTGATTTTGAGCCTTGGCTCTGAGCTGCTCTAAGCTATGATCCTCTTGTTGCCATGATTTTACTTCTACAACTAGAGATGATACGGCTGTGTCCTGAATTGTTACCCCACTATATTCTACCTCTAACAATTTGACTCCCAATCTAGCTAACTGATGAAGCTCTCGCGCTAGCCCACGCTTCTCAACACCTAAATATGATAAACTACCCATAGACCTTCGACTGGGGACATCAGCTACCACATTCGCCTTTCCTTGAGGATATAAAGTGTCCACGTCATAATCTTTCAGTAATTCAAGACATCGACGTTGTCGCAAATTTAACTCCTTTTGCCTAAAGATATATTTAAGGCTTTTATGATCTGTGAAGATGTCAACATGAACACCATACAAATAGTGTCTCCAGATCTTTAGCGCATGCACAACTGCAGCCAACTCTAAATCGTGGGTCGGATAGTTTTTCTCATGCTTTCTCAACTGCCTTGAAGGATATGCGATAAACTTACCATGTTGCATTAGAACACATCCCAACCCAACACCAAAAGCATCACAATACACCACATAGCCTTCTGAACCGTTTGGCAATGCAAGAACTAGTGTTGATGTCAACCTGTCCTTCAGCTCCTGGAAATTATGCTCGCGCGCCTCAGTACACTGGAACTTAGCTGCTTTTTGAGTCAGCTTTGTTAATGGGGCTGAAATTGAAGAAAACCCCTCTACAAACCTTCTGTAGTACGCAGCTAACCCTAAGAAACTACGAACCTCAGTCAGAGTCATGAGTCTGGGCCAAGTCTTTACGGCCTCAAACATTTGTGTATCAACCGCAATGTCTGCATCTGATACAAAATGGCCTAAGAAAGATACAGAGTCTAACCAGAACTCACACTTAGAAAACTTTGCATAAAGTTCTCGGTCTCGAAGAACCTGAAGGACTGCTCGTAGATGATTTTTATGCTCATCTTTTGAACGTGAATACACCAAAATATCATCAATAAATACAATCACAAACAAGACTAGATACGGCCTGAATATACTATTCATTATGTCCACGAACACTCTTGGGGCATTAGTTAATCCAAAAGACATTACCAAGAACTCAAAGTGTCCATATCTAGTTCTAAAAGTTATCTTTGGAACGTCTTTCTCTTGAACTCGTATCTGGTGGAACCCTGATCTTAAAACAATCTTTGAGAAACACTTAGCACCTTGTAACTGATCAAACAAGTCATCTATCCTCGAAAGGGGATACTTATTCTTTATAGTTGCCTTATTCGGCTGTCGGTAATCGATACACATTCTTAGTGAGCCATATTTCTTCATTACGAACAACACTGGTGCACTCCATGGTGAAGCACTAGGTCTAATAAAGCCTTTATCCAGCAAGTCTTTCAGCTGATCCTTCAACTCCTTTAGCTCAGCAGGAGCCATTCTATAAGGAGGGATAGATTTGGGTTGTGTACTTGGTAGCATATCGATAGTAAAATCAATTTCCCATTCTGGAGGATAAATACAACCCTTGGTAATCATATTTCCTTTCGGTGTTGTTGTATCACCTTTCCATTCCCGAACTACCTCTCCTGGAAAGTGGAATCTAACAATCTTTGCCCGGCACTCAACATTAGCATAACAATTCGCTAGCCAGTCCATACCCATAATAATGTCAAAATCGATCGTCTCTAACTCTACATACGTCTGACGTTCGATAATTTCTACCGTGCAACCTCGATAGACTCTTATGGCAACAATAGACTCACCAATTGGTGTAGATATAATAAAGGGTCGATCTAATGACTCAGCTACTATACATAACTTCCCCGCAATAAATGGAGTAATATAAGACAGAGTAGATCCACGATCTATCAAAGAATAAACACAATGGGACCAAACAATCAATGTACCTATCACAATATCTGGTGATGACTCTGAGTCCTGTCGGTTAGTTAATGAATACCTATGGTTCTGTCCACTGCCAGAACAGATGCTCCCTCTCTGCCTCCGCCTCTACTACTACGTGCTAAACTCTGGCGTCCACGCCCTATAGCCCGTGCTGATAAGGAGGAACCAACTGCTGACCTGGTCCACTGACCTATACCGCCCTGACCTATGGTAGGGCAGTTTCTCCACTCATGCCCCTCCTGTCCACAAGAATAAAAACCTGTATAACCCTATCTACACCTCCCGAAATGCATCTTACCGCAAGTAGCGCAACGCAGTGGGGTTGTCCTAGCCTGGCCTGAACCCCTCTGCTGCTGCGAGCCTGATGCTCGTGAACCCTCACCTGGGCCTGAATGTTACTGATGACCAAATCTACTACCCTGGAACTGCTGTGGTGGAGGTCTAGGTGGCCTAATAGAATATCGGGGTCTGGGACCACCCTGAAAATCTCTGTGTGAACCAGCGGGCCTAGCCATCTTCTGTCTCTCTCTCAACCCTCTGACTTATATACTGTAAATGTCAGTGATCCTCTATACCTTGTGCAAATGCCTGAATTCGTGAGATATCCATACTATCATTTAGTGTAGCGGTAGAACAAGCATTGATATAGTGCAAGTCGAGCCGTCCCACAAATCTACGCATCCTATCATGCATTGTATTAACAAATGCTAGTGCATATCTAGCCAATGAATCATATATCAACCCGTACTCTCGGACACTCATGCTACCCTGTCGGAGATTCAGAAACTGGTCCACCCGGCCATCCCTAATCTCTCGAGGCTAAGAGTGATCTATGAAAGCTTCTGTAAAGTTATCCCAAGTGGGTAGGGATGCATCTTTTCCCCTAGATCTCTCCCAACTCTCGTACCACAATACTGCAACATCGTGCAATCGAAATGCTGCTAACTCAACTGACTTAGTCGCTGAGGCATGCATGACTCTAAAGATCCAATGAAGCTGATCAATAAATTGTTGAGGGTCTTCTCTGCGATCTGTCCCTGTAAACTGTGGAGGATTCAAGGCGAGAAATTCACGAACTCTCAAACTTTCGGGCCCTTCAGAAGGTCTGGCAACATCTGGCGCAACTGGTTGGCACTGTGCAGCTACTAACTGTGCCAACATATATACTGCACTCTTGAAATCCTAATCATATGGAATAGGAGGAACTAGAGGTGGTATTGTTGGTGGAGCCGAAAGTCCTATAGCCCTCAGAGGCTTCTGAGGTGGTGGAGATTCTATAGGGGGCTGAGAAGATGTCTCCCCCTAGGTGTCATAGTAGGCTACCTCCACATGTGGTACCTTGCCGGTACCCTCGCTTGCAGTTGTATCTAGCCCCTGGCTAGTTGTGGACTGTCTAGTGTCAGTTATCTCTATCTACATATAAGTATCAATTATAAGCCAGAAACCTCAACCCTTAAGACAACGCTCTATAGCACGATGTGAGAAAAAAGAAGGATAGTCATTCTAACAGGCCCGGTAGCTTCTTGCTTATCAGATGTGGTGCACAACACATTTATAAACAAGACTCTACTAGACATGGCTTGCAGATTCCCTAGGATACGACGTTGCTCTGATACGAAGTTTGTCACGCCCCAAACTAGTTCCTAATGCCAAAGCTCTGGTCTGAGCCGACCCTGCTGAAATTTGCTACTAGCGCATGGCAACCACACACAATCAATAAAGCAAACAAGTATATCTCGGCTTAAAACTAAGCCCTCGGTCGGCAAAAAGGCGATGGATGAAATCAAAGGGCGGCTCGCGGAGTGGTTCGACGAGCCCGACTTACTTCACCGAATGCTTATTCGTAGAACTTTTTTTGTGACTATAAATAAGTTTTACAATATTTAGTTTAGGATCTTTTGAAAATCTTTCTAAGTCTTTGGATAATTTTACTGTTTTTAGAGAATTTTTCCTTAGCTTTGAAAGATTGAAGAAATTCAGTTTTGAGAATTTTGAAGTGGGTCTTAAAGATTAATAAAATTGGAGCATTATAAAGACGAAATCACTCTTACCCAGTTGATGATAATAAATTTGGTAACTGTTCTCACTTTTTTATGATGTCTAGCTAAAATCCCAATTTTTTGACTGTGATCATGTCATTATAGGTTGAAATAGTTTATGGGTATTGCTAATTGTTAGTTTAAATGCTATTTAAAAGTGACTTTAATCATTAATTGTGGTTTAATTGAAGAATTGTAGTTGCAAATGCAGTTCTATATTTGTCTTCTTCACTTGCCGGACAAAGAGGCTTTAAAGATAAGGTTATTGATTAATGGTTTGTGGGTATGGGCTTGATCTGGGTTTAGCTCGAGAGAGTAAATCCTAAACCCAATCCAACACATTTAGCTCGAGAGTGTGGATGGAATAAGGTGTGGGCTTCTGTAAATTTTTGCGTTTGTTGATGTTCGAAAATATCTACATGATTTCGGGTAATTGTTCGAGAGAAAATTACCTCCCTTATAGTATAGCCTACTCACTCTCAGCCAGACAGTGACCTCTCATTCCATCTCTATCAAGCAGTTGGAGACACAAATGGATGAAATTTCTCCGCATCTTAACACAACACAACTAGGGGGGTTGCCTAGTGATACTATGGCAAACCCCAAAAGTGAAGCTTGAATGGGAACTTGCGTTATGCCACGACGTTAACTATGGCGCCTCTTGGAGACAACCCAAGGTTTTAATGCTTTGTGGTTGGTTTTTGAATAACGGGTGTTGATTGTGAAGGTTGAAAAGTGGAATGTGTTTGACAAATGCAAATTGGCGAGCAAACAGTCCAGTCGGCAGCTCTCCAAAAAGGTTGGCAAGCCCAATTTGGACCGTCGTAAGACTCACAAAAATATTAAGTGGGAGTCTATAAAACTTGGCGGTTCAATGGATGAATTGCGGACTAGTTGAATTGACCGGCGAGCCCTACTTTATCCATCGTTTGGACCCCCAAATTGATTGGGGGTCCTGTAAAACTTGGTGAGGTAAGTCACCACTCGGCGCATAGTCAAGTGGTTCAGCGAGGTCGACTAATACCGTCGAAGGGGCCACGAACTAAAATGTTTTAAAAGGCAAAACAATTAAATTTTTTGAAATACTTTGCATTCTCCTATTTCTAACATCGTACCCTCCAACCCGCACTCTAGATTTTGAATATTTTCCCATTTTTGTTGCTTTTTGTGATTGATTTCGTGCTTGGATTTGGATTGCATTGCTGCCTAGCTTCTTAAACTATTCTCTCGGCTTAAAGGTTATTTTTTGAACCCTGAACTTTTGATAAGTGGTTGAACTCATATGCACGTGGTAAAATTATGTTGTTGTGTGCTGGGACTGTATTGAAATCGTAATTGATGTGTTAGTATTCCCGTTTGAGTTTCGTAATTGTGCCTAATTTCTTAAAATGTTGATTCCCCGAGTTTTGTGCGTTAAAATTGATCATAAATTGTTGGGTTGTGGTTAGTTTGAGTTGGGTTTAGCGGGGTGAAGCCTGAGTAACCCCCAATTGCGCTAAATGACGTACTTTACCCAACGATTGAGCGTTTGATGTTATTTTTAAGGGCGAAAGTCATCAAATGGCTAATTTTGGCCAAACCATGGGAAGCCTGAGTACTATAGAGGCATGGGTCAATTGGGTAAAGGCATAATTATATAAGTGTGTAGTTTGATTTTGATTTTAGGGGCTGTGGGCTTGAATTTTTGAATTGAGGTTGAAATCTTTCACGTTAGGTAGTTTGGCGAGCTGAATCGAGCTCGCCGAACCGTTAGGCGGTTCACCAACTTCCCCTTTGATCGCCTTTAATTTCTCAATTTGGCTGAGTTAGAGATTGTAACTTTCAGCGGAAAGCCTGAGCTCGCCAAGTGAACTCGGCGACTCACCAAATGGTCCCTTGATCGCCCATTCTGCGCCCCTAACCCCTAAAAGCATATTGTAAAGTTCAGCGGGCTAGTCTGAGCTCACTGATTGACGATGGAGATTTTCCAAAGAGCTCGTATTATCGCCAACTTGCCATTTTTCAGGCTATTTCTTTCGGCGAGTATGATTTGGCTCGCCAAAGTGATTTAGCGACTGCTTCGGTGAGTCTTTCTGCAAACTTCAATTCTACTCTTTTCTTGGATATTCTCTAACTCTTTCTGGTGTGTTTTGCAGATATGTCTAGACCCAAAATACCAAAACGAGACATGTCCCCCCGCAAGTTGGCACAGGGAATCACAATCAATGAGGATCCAGCTACATTCTAAGCAAATGCGACAAAACATGCCACCATTGGTGGGAAGGGCAAAGGAAAGGGTAAGGTGGTCGCTGTTAAGTCATCGGAGGTCAACTCTGAGAGCGAGGGGGAACAACAAGACCCTGAGGTGGACATTTCTGTGCCGAAGGATGATCAAATGCTACTAGCCCAGAGAGTTGAAATGAGCTCCAAAAGGTTGAATGATCTATTTGGGATTCGGGTACCCCAATCCACTACTCCTTCTCCACCTCCAAACCAATTTGTGGTCCCAGCACCACCTGCACAGGGTCCTCCTCCCTGGTCTCTAAAAAGACTAAAGGCCAAGGGACTAAGAACTATTATCGAGGAGAAGAGATTGTCCATAGACGGTGTGCTGGACAGATATCCAGAGATCTTGAGCACTTTAAAGTCCAACAAGTTCCAGATTTTTACTAAACCTGGTGTCTCTTACATTCCTAATTGGGTCTGGGAGTTTTACACTGCCTAAGGTTCTCTGGTGCCACAATAGAAGAGGGTGGACGCTACCTTCAAGCTAGTAGATTATGTGGTTGTTAGGGGAAGAAAAGTGAAGTGTTCCAGTGATGATTTCAATGAAGTTTTGTAGTGTAGAAAGAATATCGCTAATGACTACCTTAGTATGATCAGGACAACTTCATTGGAGAACATGAAAAGTTGGTTGGCTTCTCTCCTTTCAGATGATACTCCTAGGTGGATTGCGGCTGGAGTGCCCATAGAGAAGAATGAGGTAAATGTGGCGGCAAGGTACTTGTTTAGGGCTATTAGAAGCACAATAATGTCGTCTCAAAAGGAGTCTATCCTCCGTCACACAAAAGAGGCTTGTCTTGGCTCAATTGTTGCGAGAAAGAGCCTAAATTTAGGATTGATTATTGGACAAGAGATGGCCATGAGGGCCAGGTAGCGCCAGACGTGTCTCCCTTTTCCGATGTTGATCACCGAGTTTTGTAGACGAGCGCAGTTGCCACGCCATGAGAAGAAGGACACGGACGTGATTCCCACCTCCTCTACCAACATCCGGCGGATTGAGGCTAAGTATTTGATGGATGAGGCTGAGTAGAAAAAGGCAACCCCGGTGGACACATCCCCGGCTATTCACACTAAAACATTATCTACAGAGGCAATATTGCCTAATCCAGCCACTAGGCCTTTAGGTATCTCTAGTACTGCCACTTCTATGAGTCTGAGTTCATCTACCGCTCCCCTGCTTCCTAGGTCTATTTGTAGTTCAACTGCTTCCCGACCTCCACTCACTCAGGCCGCGATACTACGAATGGGGCATCTAGCCTATTTTTGTTGATGTGCGTGCCTCCAGGCTAGAGACTACCGTCCCTGGGATGATTGAGAGAGCTCTCACTACTGTTGTGACATCTCTTAGAGAGTCTATTGATGTCCTCGCGACAAGGATAAAGGTGTGTGAGTGAGGTCAAGGAGCGACTCATGAGGTGGCGGCCATAAAGGCCGCAATTGCAGAGTTGAGAAATGTTGTGGACCAGCTGAAGTCCACAAATATATCAATGATTTTTGGGACCATGGAGATCCTTACTAATCTGGACACAGATGTCCCTCCAGCAACCGTAGATGAGGTTTGAGCTGATGATATGGTTATAGAGTCCGAAGCTGAGATTGACAAGAAGGAGCTCAATATCCAGGAGGAGACCACATATGAGGGCCTGACGGAGCTTGATGAGGCTATGGTACATTCATCTGTGCAGACTTCATTGAGAGTTACATCAATGTCAGGCTCTAGTGAAGCCAATATTGTTGTTACCCCAGGCATTGATGCCCAAGCCAAGAGTGTGACACCGGGAATTTATGCCCTGGCAGGCGGAGTGACTGATTAGATAGGATTATTTTTTACCTCCCTCTTTGTTGTTTTTGTTGACTTTGGTTGTTTTTAGTTGCATTTGAGGACAACTGGTTTTTTATGGTTTGGGTGAGGTATTTCCATACTTACCTCTTGTGATTACATATTTTGTATATATATTGGGTTTTGTGTTTTAAACTATGTTTTGATTCTATCTTGTGGATATTTGAGCTTGTGGCTTCTTGTTTTGAATATAAATCATTTTGACCCATCTAAAAAAAAATATTCCACCTTTTCTGTGTATGATTGTGGTTGTTCTTGTGCAAATTTGAGTATCAGTTATGATCAATACTGATGACTTGAATAGTGCTCTTAATTGAACAAAATTAATGCGCGTCTACGATGAGGCCAAATGAAGGTGCATAGACAATGTGGAACTTTTTGCATCTCGTTGTGACTAGTGTGTTATCGAATGAAGTCTTTTGTGATGAACATTGCACACTATCTTGAATGAGTCTCATTTGATATTGGTGCCAATGACTTCTGTGATGAGCTTACCTTGAACATTCTGTATGGTGACACCTAGAATTTGCCTCGTTAGTCCGGTTGACTAAGTGATGCACGGTCTTGACATGATCTTAGGGCACAATTCGGTTGAGCGAAACAATTTGACAATATACCTCTTTTTGTGGCCAACCTTGTGAGATGTTGCACCTTGCTTGAACCCCTATAAGCCTAATCCTTTTCTTGGAAGAAACTTGAGCAGTTGTGACCCCTCTTTATCAATTCACAAATAACTCTCATGAAGTGTGATTTGATTGAATAGCAAACTTAAGCCAAAGCCTTAGTTGGGGGTGTGGTGAAAAAGAAAAGGCAAATCATGAAGTGTGAAAAATTCCCCTTTGAGCAATGGTCTTGAAAAAGATGGAACCCCTCCATGTTAAAAAAAAAAACAAGAAAGAATGAAAATAAGAAAATAAAAGAAAAAGAATGAAAAAGTTGTGAAATAAAGTAGTGAAAGTTACGAAACAAATGGGTGTCCACTAGTACATTGGAAGTTGAATAATATGGTGAATTGTGAGAATGATCAAAATGTTGAAGAAAAGAAAAATGTGATGTTCAGACAACATTTCATTAGGGTAGCAGCCACTGAGCATAAATGACCATACCTTTACACTCAGCCTCGTTACAAGCCTTGAAAAGACCTTTGTGATCTTGAGTGAGCTGAAGCGAATGTTGATTGGAAAATAAGGGCAAACCTATGGGTGAAGTCAGGCATGTGTTCATATTTGTGAGTGTGACAGTTGTATGTTATTCTGGAATTATAAAATGTTGAAGACCTATGTGTGAATAGGGAATTATCTTTGTTATGAGGGCAATTGAGTACTATTGTTACGGTTGAAATTGCATTTAAAGAGAGTACTGTCAACTTGAGCATCTTTGGTAATGGTGAGTGACAACTTGAATCTTTTAGTATACAATTGATCATTGCATGAGTAGTTGAGTATTTTTGTCTGCATTCATGTTCAATCTTTTGTAGCACTGTTTGAGACATCCTTTTTGAACTGCTGAACTTGAGGACAAGCAAACAGTTTAAGTTAGGGTTGTTGATGAGTCCGAGATCAGAACTCATTTAGGGATTTATTTAGATAGATTTAGTATCCTCAAATGCTTAATTAGTGCCATAAACTGATGAAAAAACTCTTGATTTTCAAGTACATGAATTGAGGAACAAAGCAAGGACACTAACATGCGAAAAGACAAAAAATAAACTGAAGATTTGAAGGAAGGAAAGCTTGGTGATCGCCAAAAGCGTTTGGCGAATCGCCAAGTGGCTAATCCCATTGCCTAAAGTTCCAGTGTGCCAGCCCTTGGGGAAGAAACCAAGTCTGTGATAGAAAGGAGTAGTCGGCGAATCGTCGAGTAGATCAACGAAGTAGTGATAGATGACCCAAAGTTACAGAACCCAAGGAAGCCTAATAACAAGGCAAAAAAGCAATGGGAGAGATCAAGGGCGGTTCACCGAGTGGTTCGGTGAGCCCAACTTACTTTGCCGAATGCTTATTCGTAGAACATTTTTGGCGGCTATAAACAACTTTTTGAACATTTAGTTTAGGATCTTTCGACAATCTTTCTGAGTCTTTGGATAATTTTTACAGTTTTTAGAGAGTTTTTCCTTAACTTTGAAGGATAGAAGAAATTCACTTTTGAGAATTTGGACATGGGTCTTTGAGATTCATCAAATTGGACCATTGTAAACATGAAATCACTCTTACCTAGTTCATGGATAATCAATTTGGTAACTATTTTTACCTTTTTATAATGTCTATCTAAAACCCCAATTCTTGGGCTGTGATCATGTGATTATGGGCTGACATAGTTTATGGGTATTGCTAATTGTTAGTTTAAATGCTATTTAAAAGTGAGTTTAATCATTAATCGTGCTTTTATTTAAGAAATGCAGTTCTATAGTCGTGTTCTTGGATTGCCTAAGAGAGATGTTTTAGAGCTAAGGTTATTGATTAATTGTTTGTAGGTATTGGGTTGATCTAGGTTTAGCTCAAGAGAGTAAATTTTAAACCCAATCCCACACATTTAGCTCGAGCGAGTGAATGGCTTAAGGTGTGGGCTTCTCTTAATTTTTGCGCTTAGTAATGTTCGAAAGAAATCAACCTTATTTGGTGTAATTGTTGGAGAGAAAATTACCTCCCTTAAAGTCTAGCCTACTCACTAATATTTACCCATATGCCTATAATCGATCACATCCCAAAAATATGTCTCCTTATTGTTATTTCTTAGTTTTTGTGACTGTTTCTAGTTGATAATTAAAACAAAAAAAACCCTATTTGATATTCGTGTCACCCCTTTTACTTGAATATGTCTTTAATCGGTAATTTTTATTCCTATGACTGATTAGACCACATTTGTACTTCCTAATTGAATTCAAGACACGTACTACTCCCTGTGGGATTTGACCCCAACTCATTTAGTTTGATTTTATGCTGAATTACTTTCGTTGACACCTAGAATTGGATGAGGTTTGCTTGAAACGTTAAATTAATGCTAAGGGCTTGTGTGATTGACTTCAAGGTAAATTGGGATGACCATTTGCCTTTGATTGAATTTGCCTATAACAATAGCTAGCACTCAAGTATTGGAATGGCTCCATATGAGACTCTTTATGGTAGGAGGTGTAGGTCACCTATAGGTTGGTTTGAGGTGGGTGAGGTTGCCTTTATAGGATTCGAGTAAGTTCATGAGGCTATTGAGAAAGTTTGACTCATTAGAGAGAGGTTAAGATCGCCCAAAGTCAACCAAAGTCTTATGCCAACGTTAGAAGCAGGGACCTTGAATTTGATGTGCTTGATTGGGTTTATTTTAAAATCTCACCCATGAATGGTGTAATGAAATTTGGTAAGAAAGGGAAAATTAGTCGTCGTTTTGTAGGCCCATATCAAATTGTGAGACCTGTTGGTAAGGTTTCATATGAGCTTAATTTGCCAAATGAGTTTTCAACCGTGCATCCCATTTTTCATGTCTCTATGCTTAAAAAGTGTGTAGGAGATCTGACATCCATAGTTTCCCTAGAAGGGTTGGTAGTTGATGAGAGCCTTATATATGAGGAAGTTCCTATTGAAATTAGGGACCGGAAAGTTAAGAAATTGAGAAATAAGATAATAGCTTCCATGAAGGTTTTGTGGAGGAATTAACTAGTTGAGGGTGCTACTTGGGAGGCCGACGCCGATATGGAGTCCCGATATCCTCATCTTTTTCCTTCTACTCCTACTCTAGCTTGAGGTAATGAATTTCCTCTTGGTTTGTGCTATAATTTGAAGTCATGTGTATTTTATGTTTCCGTTATTTCCTTGATATACATGCTCATGTGCGGAATTCATCTGTTTTTATTTAATTTTGGCTAAAGATTTTGTTGTAATATTCTTTTGCTAACTGTTTTAATCTTGATATCTCTTTGATGTTATTAATGATGTATTCTAGATATAACATATCTTGGGTTCTTAGGTACACATATAAATTATTTTCCATTAATTGTTCTACTAGTTTTATATCTCTTATAGCTTCTGTCCAATACTGTAAATATTCGTAGTTCATTTTAATCTGAATCTATTTCTAAATCATATAATTCTATTCTTTCAAGGTCTAAATATAGATCATGTAGGTCTATTTCATACCATTGCTGATTTATTATATCTTCTGATTCGTCGTCATTAAATATTTTTTCCCATATGATTCTTCTTAATTCAATTATCTTTATATATTTAAGTATACATAAGATTAAAGTTTCATAGCTTTTTATCATTTCATCATGAATATATGTATTCATGTTCTTTGTTATGCAGTTTTTGTTTTCAATTATTCCTTCATATCATATTCATAACTGATTAATTTCATATTAGGTCATTATGAACTAGATTATCTATTTATCATGTTCTCCTATCATTACTAGCATCGTACTTTAGCAGATACTTCCTTCTTATCAGCGCCTCAACTTTGTTTACTCCCCTCACGGCTTCCCTCGCCTATCGGTAACTCAGCTTATGACCTTGTATCCATAACGCCCTGCTTTTCTATTAGCTACAGTACCCGGTTAGAGTCCGTGGTCCAGCTTACTTATGTCCAGGCTTAGCTACAGTACCCCGTTAGAGTCCGTGGTCCAGCCCACCCGTGCCCGACCTTTGG